>PVIR01003215.1:0-90990 GCA_004026965.1 Petromus typicus
CAGATTCTACCAAAATACTCTTGTGATGACTGTCAGCTTTCATCTGTCTCACACTTAAGCACAGGTAATGGGTTTTCTCTGACTTTCTGCAGACGAGCCGTGTCTGGGAGACAAGTCCATCTTCTGTCAGATGGAGGTGCTGGCCCGGTACTGCTCCATCCCCGGCTACAACAGGCTGTGCTGCGAGTCGTGCAGCAAGCGCAGCAGCACGCTGCCGCCTCCCTACCTGCCGCCCGAGACTCCCGCCGGCCATGCGGCTGCCGTCTTCGGCCCCCCTGACCTCCCCAGGGCCGCCGTGATGCCCAGGCCAGTGGCTCCTCACCAGCCAGAGGCGCCCGCGGAGGAGCCTGCGGGTGGCGTTTCCTCGGTGCGCGGCCCCGCGGCGCCCGCTGCTCTCGGTGCACGCACGGCCCAGGCGCTGGGCCTGCTCCCGGTGCTGCCCTCCGCGCCCGCGCCCGCGCGGGGCCACCTCCGCCCAGACTCGGGGGGCCCCGCTTCCTTCCTGGAAGTCGGGGATTCAGTCGGTGCTTCTCAGACCAGAACCTCAAAGAAAGATGGAAAGAGTATTAGTAAGAGACGTCCAATAAGCTCGCCCACCTTAGAAAGATGAGCGCCCAGCAGAGGAGGGGTCAGAAAAGCCTGGATAACCTCCCGCTCGGTGGTGCGTGCACCTTGGTAAATGGAAAGTGTCATAGATGGTTGAGTCATGTTATCTGTCAGTGGAAGAACAAAAAGTGCGGGTTCACTTTCTCGTTGCTTTGGTCCTCCTTCCCTTCAGTACAGACCCATCTGCCGGAAGTCATTGGAAGAACGCACCAGAGGTTACCAGCAGAAGGAAAGCAAGTTGCTGCATTGATCACTCTAAACAAGAAAAGGGATGAACGAACTGTGCATATCAACTGATTTTTTGTTTTTTAAAAAAGTGAAATTAAAGAGATGCCAACAGTTTACACTTGAAGAAGAAATTTTGGAAATGGGGCAAAGAATTCTTAGACTCTTACTGCTATTTATCTATATTAGAAACATTGTATGAGCAAATTCGCAGCCGTTGTGTAAATATTGTATATTGCAGAAATCCGTATTATTTTAAGAGATGTTCTCAGATGGTTGTTTACTGTCTACACTTCTGGATGTTCTCGGTGCCCGTCGCGGAGTGTTGCCTTATCTGACTTTTGCACGTTCCATTGGCGGCTTTTTAAGCAAAAAACTATAGCCAAGTTAGAGCCACGGCTCCTGACAATATGGTGTTTTGTTGGATGTATTCTGTTAATTCAGCAACTTGGTACCTAAAAGACAGAAGAAGGAAAGACAGAGAAGCTTCGGAGAAACAGACCCAGGGCGCGCCCCACAGCTGGAAGCAGGCGCAGCGCACTGGTCACCGGAGCGAGACAGTCCAGAAGTCTCACCAGGGGTGCTGTGTTCTGTCTGTTTTAAATTTTCCCATTGTTGACATTTGAACGGTAATACTTGATGTACTATGATAACCACAGGGGAAATGTGGGGATAATTTGTATGTTGGCAGGTGAGAAACGTATCTTCAAACTGGAATTGACAGGCAAACATGAGAGTGCTTTGGAAGCGGGTTTGAAAGGGCCTCCGCGGGGGATTATTTATTTTCTGCATGGTCCATATTATATTCAGATGATCCCGAGCACAGTGCACCTGACTGCAGTAACGTGCTGGTAACTATGTCCGTGTCGCCTGCTCGCAGCAAACCGGAAATACTCTCTCCAGGGAGTAGGTGTAAAGTACTTGTACATAGAATTCAGAACCAAAACTATTTATTAAAAATTGATTTTGTCTTGATAGTATTTTTATGTGCTAAATCTTTACGTTAATATCAATGACATATTTTGGTAAGCTAGAGAGATAATTGGAGAAGTGTGCTTCATTCAGTCTACTGAGGAGAAATTTAAAGCCACCTCCACCGATTCGAAGAGCCGAAGTTGAACATCTGATGTTAGGTAGACACTTTGCATTTTTAAAGTAGTTACTAAGTTGATGACTTGTTCCCTTTCAAGGAAATACAAAACAGGAGCCTAACTAGTTGTTTAATGAAACAATGAAGTAGAAACACTTTAAAGGATGAGAAAGAGAGCAATGCTTTCTACTCTAAGAAACATTCAGTGCTGTTAGCTTAGTGTTATTGAGGTCAGTACCTGAACTGTCTGAGAATATATGATAGAAACTAAAATATAGTTATATCAGCCTCTCAAAGTGCAGAATGTACAAATACTTTTGGATTTTAACTCATAAACCAACAGCCCAAGCCATTGACTATACCTTTACAGAACTGCTGCTATGTTTTGCAAGAATTCATAAGGTTAAACCGGGTGTGGTGGCTCACACCTGTGATCCCAGCATTTGGGAGGCAGAGGCAGGAGGATCACTGTGAGTTCAAGGCTGAACTCAGGGCCAGCCTGAACTACAAAAGCAAGACCCTGTCTCAAAAAAAAATAAAATAAAATAAATAAAATAAAATATATATATATGGTTTAAAGAAAGGTAAATTCCAAATAGTAAAATAATCCCTGAGATTTAAAAGTTTCCCAGAATGAAATTCTCTCTAGTTTACTTGCATGTGCATATGTCTGGTCTACAGGGATATTATAAAGAGGTGCTCTTTCTCTCTGTCTCTCCTCCCTCCCCTCTTTCTTTCTCTCTCACACACACCTGCTCCTATTAAAATATACATAGTCTTTACACTCTGACTTTTGAGCCTTCTTTTATATTAGGCTAAAACTTTCTTTACATCAAAGTGTACACTACTGATGCTGTTTGTTGTACTGGGAACACACATGTTAACATATAATAAAAATGCTAACAGAATGGAGACGGGGCATGAAGTGGATTTCATCACTAGCAGCGGCCACTGTAATGGGAGAGTCCTTCCCTCCGACAGGCGCAC
Source organism: Petromus typicus (assembly GCA_004026965.1). Taxonomy (NCBI): domain Eukaryota; kingdom Metazoa; phylum Chordata; class Mammalia; order Rodentia; family Petromuridae; genus Petromus; species Petromus typicus. The sequence goes on from PVIR01003215.1 coordinate 2,909, forward strand.
AGGGCTCAGATGATGCTGCACCCTGTCCTTTCCATGAAGAGGCTCACACGAAGGGACAGCATGTCCTCTTTTTAAACAAAACAAGAGGTTGCAGGACGTGGCTCTCTGCTCGAGTCTGTCCCACAGAAGTGGAGAAAGAGGATGGTGGCAATCCTGGTACTTGTGAAAGAAAACGAGAGCTTCTGTTTCCCCAAACATGCCATCTCAGCGTGATTCCCAAACGAAAACTGTCAGCCAGCTTTGCGCCCTTATTGTCCGAGGCCCAGTAGAAACTGACTTCTCGAGATCAGGATGCTGGAGAAGAGGCAGACACGAGGGCAGGTGGGCTCTCAGTGTGTCAGAGTGAGGTGCTGCAGGGTGGTGTCACACTTCGGACTGAACACAAGACAGCTCTCCACCTGTCCAAGTGGCTTTGAGGAGCCTGAGTTCGAGTTTCCTTATCCGCAAAGCAACAGCAGAGCTGTGCTAGATCACTGCAGAATTGCTTCAAGAAATTGAACAATGGAACTGAAGCTGTTACCACAGAGCCTGACCTGCAGTCACGCAGTAAATACTAAGCCGTTGTCAGATTCCTCGTTGTCAACATATAATGGACCTACAGCATTCCTCCAGGACTCACAGCTAGTTTGAGTCCATTTCTATTGATGACAATAAAGACTGTGGTTCTAGGAGTCTAACAACAACTCAACTTTAGAAATTGATAGAGCTCATTAAAAACGATCTTGTCACTGAGTTTGAAGAATGTTAGCGAACTGCTCAGTCCCCCTTCGCAGCAATAAATAGACTAGGGACCTAGCTACGTTTCCTTCGAAAATAGTGCCACAAACTTTCAAATGTTTCATTTATTTGCAAAAGTTTCCCACTCTATTAATAAATAAAATATTTCTAATATTTACACTTTGAAGAAATAGCAATGTTATCACAGAATTTTCTTTAAAGCCTTTGAAATTAAGCTATAAGAAGATAGCAATTGAGTGATGATAAGTTGAAAAAGATATCCTTCGGTAAAGAAGAGAGGCCACATGTACAGAAGCTGAAATGAAGCCTGAGCACCTGAGTGCCCAGCCAGTGGAGCACACCAGCCTAGAGGGAGTACTGCTGTGGGACAGGATCTTTTTGATAGTGTACTCGGAGCCAGAGACAAAATTTTAAACTCATTAAAATATCGTGGACTAAGTAAAGAAAACCAAATTTACTAAAATGAATTTGATATCAAAAGTATGAATTCCAAGAAGAAGCAAAGCTGGTATAAGTTTTGTGAAGTCTCTGCAGAGTTTACTCAAGAATTAGGGTTCCTCCTGTACTCCTCAGAAACATCAGGTGCGTAAAAGCTGCGACAGCCACACTGCTGTCACTGTGCGGACACTTGATTCGAATCATCTTTTCCAGCTAATTCAGTTTCAGATGAATCCTTATTTCAGCAGTAAGTCTTGACCCATTTGTCCACTTACAGTTCAAATGGGGTCGAGCAGAGATTTTTTACTGTTTAATATTCAAAACTCCAGATATTCTGTCAAGGAAGAGAATTATTATTTACAACCAAATGTTATTCTTCCATGTCGCCAATGTTACCATCCTTCCCAGTGGAATTACTCTAGAAGTTTAAACCACAGTAACAGAAAGCTCTTTTTACAAACCATTACTGGCTAAACAAATGGTACCAGTTAATGCAAATGCAAAAGGTGATCAAAATATATGGTGAAAGGTTAAATTAAAAATACTAGCGTGCCATAAATCCCCCACAAAATCTTCCATGCTTTAAACACACTGTACTGTCATGCTTGCCACTTTCTGAACTGGTGCTGGAAGTCCTTTTTCATGTCTTTAACAGGTGTGATTAAAAAAATATACATCTATACCATTTTAAATTCTGCTGCTGCTAATCTCACCCAGGAAAAGACATTCATCTACCTGATTGACTGCATGGGACACCATGTGATTTCTGGCACTTCCACAAAGTAAAAATGACCATAAATTCTAAATGTTTTGTGCCATGAAAGCAGCCACATCAGCGCAACTAGGGATACCCTCTCCTCTCCCACTTCCATGCCACATCTATGTAACCAACGCCTATAAACATATGAAAGGCGAGAATTTGCAAGTATTTTTTACCTTGAGTGATATCACACGTGGTCACATCGAGGCAACCGTTAACAGAATGTGCTTAGATGATCCAAACAAAGCTTACTACAAATACATCAGTAGGTTCAGATCACCGCACACGCTCCCTGCATCTCCAGCTGGACCTCCTTGCTCTCTCTCACCTCATTCCCTGCCTCACACCCTTCTTTCTTGGTTTACCCCCATTTCCTTCCCTTTCCTCCCTTCTCTCCATATTCAAGACTAACTACTAACAGCAGTGTACGATCGTTTGTAAGGGTCAATGATGAAAGGGAAAAATTGGCAAAGCAATGTTCATGTCTAATACATGATTGGATCTGTGGGTGCTGTTAAAACTAGCAGGAATTCAGTCCTTACGGTGACCTAGTCAAACCCAATCAAAGAGAGTAGGTCAGAGTAGTAGAAAATACTTCTTGACAAATAAAGCCAAGATCATATCATTGGAAAACAGAACTTAACTAGGGAGTTTCATAACCAACAACTGCCTCTCTTCATGCTATTTGACCTGAACCTTCGGCACAAAATTATATGAAATATATAGTCATATATTCTATATATAAATATATAATTTGTGTGTATGTGTGTAAAAATAAGACAACAGAATGTCTCCAAATACTCCCCGTTCCCCCAAAAGAGATCAGAGGGGCACCAACGGAAATGAAATCTAACACCAGCTAGCTGAACTGGTGATCAAAGAAGCAAACTTAGCAACCTCACAGGAGATAAAGCCAGAGTGGAATCTATAAATAAGCTGACAAACACCAGTACAGAAGGGTCAATTAAAAGCTTAGAAGAGCTAACCAAAACCATTCGAAGCAAGAATGACAAATTTACCAAGAATTAAAGTCCATGAAGAGGTACCAAACAAATCCCAGAGATAAAGAACTCCATTAAGTATATAAATTGCATATCAGGAGAGGGTTCAAACCTCAAAACAGATCCAAAGTACAAGAGTGTATGCTCAGAGTTACACAAAGTCCACACAATTTACAAACATTTAGTTCCTGGAGAAAGTTCATAATCAGATTGATAAACTAACAAAGTGAGTGGACACATACAATGTAAAGCTTTTCTTCTTGTTTCTGGACGTCCTAGGCTCTGCGCATTGAATTAAATATATGCTATCATGCTGTACAGTGAGCACACTGCAGCGCAAGTGTGACAGTGTCCAGCGGACACTGAGCAACTTCTGTCATTTGTTCACAACTCGAATGTAAGTCAGTTTGCTGTACCTTAAAAATAACGAGGAAATTGATCCAACACATACTTGACATTAAAAATAACAAGATTAGAGAAAAATTAGGGCAGCATGAATAGAATTAAAAAATTGGTTTGCAGAAATCACAGCAGGGTATTTTCCAAAAATGAAGGAAGGAATGGAACATACAGGCAAGCAAGGCATATAGAGCTCCAGACAGTTATGAGAGAAAGAACTTAGCTTCTCAAGCTATCAACGTCCTGGAAATCAACAGTGCTGTGATACATCAAGCAAGATGAGCATTCCAAAAGAAGGACTAGTCATCAGCAGATACATGATAAAACAAATACAGCATTTGTCCACAATGTCGTACTACTCTGACATAAAGTAAGACAAGTTTTAGTCATTTGTAAGATAATAAACACCTTCTGATCATAGTGTTAAGTGAAATAAATCAGACACAAGTTTAAATATTGCATGGTTTCTTTCCTATGAGGAAATTAAAGTATACATAAAGAGGAAAGTAAAAGTTAAGTAATAGGAAACGGGGAGATCAATCTTTTGTAAAAGAGGAAGGGAGGAATAAACGGAAGTTGGGGAGGAAGAGGATGAAATAAGGATTAAAATGTGTTATGTACATGTTCCAACCCTCATAGTTACTGTAATCATGTTCTGCAAAAATGTCTCAATAAAAATCAAACGTTTACAAATGAAAAAAGACATTTCAGTAATAACTCTCACTGTAAATAGCTGCAACTCCCCAATTAAAATACAGGTTAGCATACTGGATCAAAAAACAAACACCAACAATTTGCTTCATGTAAGAGATGTGTCTAATCAAAATAAAATCCTAAACTACAAAAAAAAAGTAATAATAAAGGGGCTGGGGATTTAGCTCAGTGATTCCCGCACCTGAATTGTAAGCAGAAGAACCTGAGTCTGATCCTCAGTAACCACATACAACAATGCCAGATGTGGAGACACACCTACCAGCAACCAGAACCACACACCACAGCGCCAGGTGCAGTGACTCACGTCTGTAATCCCCGCACTCGGGAGACAGAGGCAGGAGAATTCGAGGTGAGATCAGGTCACTACAAAGTAAGACCCTGTCTCAAACAACAGACAAAAAACTACAGGATGAATAATAATGTTTCATACAGTGAGGACTCCAAATTGAAGCAGGGATAGTATTGATTTTGCTTTTTTTGTTGTGTTATTTTGGGAGGTTTTTTTTGGTTTTATTTTGCTTGTTTGTTTTTAAGCTTTTAGAGACAAGGTCTTGCGTTGTTGTTCAGGTAGGCCTTGAATTCACTATGTAGCCCAGGCTGGCCTTGAACTTGCAATCATCCTGCCTCTGCCTCCCAGTTGTTGAAACTACAGGTATGAGCCAGCACACGTGGCCCGGGATAGCATTGGTATCCTCTGACAAAGTGGACTTCAAGTTTAAACTGATCAAAAGAGAAAAAAGTCACTATAAAGTGACTCAAACAGGAAAGGATAACTATTGTAAATGTATATGCACCAAATACTGAGGCAGTCAACATCATAAAACAATTACAGTAGTGCAGCTAGACAGAAGGAATGATTTCTATGTTTTATAGCATACTGGAATAGCTATGGTTGAGAACAGTTCCTGTAAAGTTCAAAGTAGCTACTAAAGAAAACTTTGAATATTTCCAAAAGAACAAAGTGGTAATTGTTTGAAGTGAAGGATATGTCCGTATACCAAATATCCTGATCTGATCATTATGCACTGTATTAAAATGCCACTCTGTACCTCTTAAAAATGTACAAGTATTATGTGCCAAGTAAACCCTGAAATAACATTTAAAATGGTGAAAAATGAGTTTACTAAATAAGCATGAAAAGATTTTTGATGGAGAGAACTGTGTTTTTTTTGTTTTGGGGAGGGGGAGGTTTTGAGACAGGGTCTCACTTTGTAGTTCAGGCTGGCCCTGAGCTCAGCCTTGAACTCAGAGCAATCCTCCTGCCTCTGCCTCCCGAGTGCTGGGGTTACAGGCGTGAGCTACCGCGCCTGGCTGATAGAGTTTTGAAGAAAGGATAGACAGTGACACAAAAGTGGAAATATTTTTTTTAATTTAGTAGAAAACTGAAGCAAAATATCAGAATTTACACTGAGAGAGAAGCAGAGGTGTTAGAAGCCAGAGTGTTACAGATCAGAGAAGCAGAGGTCAGAGCTTGTGACAGGAGCTCAGGGGCTGTGATCGGCCACTGATCAAAGAATTGCTGGACATTTATCATGGCTGGATGAGGCTGTATTTCAGCAGGCGGGGGATAGTGGGGGGAATGCAGAGGCCTCTGCTTTCCACTGAAGTGTCTTACACTTCCAGGAGAGGAGAGAAAATAAATTAATAAATGGAATTATAAATTCATGTAAGACTACGAAAAAAACAGTTGTTGGCAAGCCTGCAAAGCAGCTATAATCTCAGGTTTGTTGGGCTTGGTACATTCACTTCGGAAAACTGGTTGACGTTGCTAAGTAGATTTGAATCTATGTATATCATAAGTTAGAAATTTCACTCCTAGGCATATACTTGACAGAAAAGCATACACATACACACCAAAATACACAAGAGTGCTCACGGCAGTGTTGTGTGGAATATCCAGATGCTGGAAACAATACTAATGGCCATCAGCAAAACAGATACACAAACTAATACATTCATAGAATAAAAAACACCTAATGATTAAATGAATGATCTACAACTGCACAAAATATAGATCCATTGCATAAAAATATGTTCTATGTCACCTAAACCATCAAAACTACTGTAAATATTGAAACAAAGACTGCGGTCATCTCTGGGGTAAGAGAGGACAGAGGCTGGAAGATTCCCAGACAGGCACCTGGTGACAATGCTCAGAGTCTTTACATGAATGACAATCACACAGCTGCTTAGTTAGAAGTATTCACTTCTCTACAAGGATATCATAATTCAATAAAAACATTTTGGTTTTGGCTTTTTACAATATAAAATGATTCATATCAGTCCTGTGTGAAAGCTTGTAGAAAACGATATAGAATTGTACAAGTTAATAAATTACTTCACAGTGACATATGTGCACTCATGTTTATAGCAGCTCAGTTTGTGATTGCTAAATCTTGGAAACAACCAAAATGTTCATCAAACGGAGACTGGATAAAGAAGATTTGGTTCTTTTATAGAATGGAGTATTACTTTGCCATAAAAAATTATAAGACTGAGTCATTCATACTCAAATAGATGTACCTTCAAGATATCCTCATACGAGAAATAAATAGGTCACAGATGCATAAATATCGTATCTTTTCTCTGGTGTAAGAAAACGAAGATGTAAATGAGTTCTAGTATATATAGTTGATATTTTGAAATAGAAAATATTTAAAGGGAAATAGAGTGTAGTGGTAAACAACAAGGGGAAAAAGAATGTGATAGTAATATAAAAGGAAACAAAGCTTATGTGTATAGGGGTGGGGTGGTAGGGTGAGTGAGGGGAATGGGAAAAAATGAGAATCAAGTGTTATATATTGGTACAAACTCAATGTTGAATGTGATGATGAGGTGTATATATAATGTTCAAAAAAATCTGAATTAAAAAAGATGTTAGAAAAACACATGGAGGTACAGTGCACCACAGTTCATGAACCCTTTGACTTCCAAGCCGAAATGTTGGGCAACATTTTGCTTTTGTCTGCAGATTCTGCACTGGGTGACAAACACAGCTGCAGCTCTTTCCACAGGGGAAACACAGGCAACTTTTCCAGAAGCATGTGAGCCAAGGCACCACTGCATCAGTACGGTCACAGAAGATAAAATTAAACAGGTAGTGGACCTAAGCACCAAAATGATTCAGAAGCCTTCACAAGATACTAATGAAAAGCTAGAGGAGCTAAACAAAACCAAAACACCAATGACCAGCTTAGTAAAATGCTAGTTTTAAAACTATGAACCATGAAAGTTTTAAATCAAAATGTAGGAAATTAAAAATTATACCAAAGAAGCAGACAAAATCAACTGGAAGACAGAATTTTAGAACTAGAAGGCAGTGGTGCCTGCAAAGGTCAGCTACTAAAAGTCACCTTAAAACAACAAGGGACATGGAAAGTGGGTCAGATAGTTGGCAGATCAGGCAAAGAAGACCGATCTAAGTCACTGGAATAAATGAAAAACCAGAAGACAACACAAATGGATTAAAACATCTGGTGAGAGAAACAGCAACAGAAAACTTACCAAGTAGAGACGAGAACTAAACATACAGATAAGTGAGGTGTGTGGAACCCCAGATAGCCATGCTCAAAAGAGAACCTCTCTGTGCCACATAATACACAAAGTACCTAGACTTCGTCACAGAGACAAATCTGAAAACCTCTCAGAGAGAAGTAATTAATCACATTAATGGTAAATCCATTAGAATTACAGCAGACCTCTCATCAGAAGCAGGGAGTCTTAAAGGCCGAGTCTTGAAATCTTTTAAATTCTAAAAGATTATAGTTTCAAACCCTGCTCTATGTATCCTGAAAAACTGATGGAGAAGTAAGGTATTTCCAAGGCAAGGAGCACTTTAAGAAATTCATGACCACAAAATTAAGATTACAAATATTTCTCAAGGATATCCTGGAAAAAGACAATGAATCCAATGATGGAAATAAGTTTAAACACAGAATGAATATACTCAGAAGGATTAACAGCTGAGCAAAAGGAAGAATCAAGGAAACCAACAACAAGAAATATAATGTAATGCAGGAGTAAGTCAATATCTTGCAGTAATAACTTCCAGTGTGCATAGTCTCAATTCCCAATCAAGAAACATAGGTTGATATAATGGATCAACCAGTAAAATTCGAATATATACAGTTTACAGGAGACGTTTAATTCACAAAAAAATCTACAGATAAAAAATTAAAAAGATGGAAAATAATATTCCAGCTAATGGAAATCCAGAAAAGAAAGAAATAGCTATTCTAAATTTAGATATAGTAGATTTCAAGCCTAAACTTACCAAAAGAGACAAAAATGGTCACTACAATTGAATAAGGGAACAATTCAATGGGAAGATGTAACAATTATGAAAGTATATTCCAAACACCAGTGTGCAATTTCATAAACAAATACTAATGGGCATTAAAAATCAGATGAACACCAGCACAGCTGTAATGGGAACTTCAATTCCACACTGTCACAAATGGACCCAGTAGACATAGAATCACAGAAATATAAAAGCTGAATCAAATCTTTGAACACGCACACAACAGAGGTCTATATAGTGCTCTGATCAAAGCCAACAGAACATTTGTTCTTAGCAGCACATGAAACTAGCTCCAAGTAGACCACACATTAGCATGCCTGAGTAAGTGGGAAATTATTCCATATGTACTGTCAAGTCAGTGAAACTGCCAAAGAAATGACAGAACCTATGGAAACATGAAAATTAAACAATACTCAACTGAATAATTAATGGGTAACAGAAGAAATTAAAGAAGAAATCAGACAGGCACTGGAATCAAATGATCATGCCAATACAACAAACCAGAACACAGAAATCCTAAGGAGGAAATTTGTAGAGGTGAAGGTGCCCACATCACAAAAACAAAGCAATGTCAGATAAATGACCTAATGATGCTCTTCAACATCGCGGAAAAGCAAAACAAGGCAAATCCAGAAATTGCACAAGGAAGCAAATTCCATCGAGCAGAGCAGAAATACTGAAACTGTAACAAAAAGTTCACGGACTCAGTGAACTGATGAGGTGGTTCTCTGGAAAAATAAAGAACAACAAAAAAGATAGACAGTCAACTTAACCAAAAATAAGGAAAGAAAAGACCTAAATCCATGGAATAAGAAATGAAAAATGTAAAGTCACAGTTGATTCTACCAAAATCCAGATGACCATTCGTAAAACTTTGAAGAACTGTGTTCTAATAAAATGGAAGATTTAAAACATATAGATATGTCCCTGCTTATGTATAAACTACCAAAACTGAACCAAGAAGATTTAAAAATCCTGAACAAATATCAGTCATTGAAATAATTAAGTAGTGAAAAAAACAACTACCAACTAAAAAAAAGTCCAGAAGTCAGTAGGTTCGCTGATGAATTCTACAGGAACTATACAGAAAATCGAACACTAATACTCTTCAAATTCTTTAATGAAATTCAAAAGAAATCATTACTCCCAAAGCCATTCCTGAAAATAAATATTTCCCTGATTCCAAAGCCAGAAAAATACTGAACAACAAAAAAAAGAACGAAAGGGCAATTACTTTAATGAAATATACACACAAAAATTATCAACAAAGTGCTAGCTAACAGAAAGTAGCAAGTAATCAAAAAAAATGAACAGGTAGGCTTTATTCTAGGGATGAAGGGAGGGGTCAGTATATGTGAATCAATAAAGGAAATACACTATAAAAACAAGCAAGGGCAGAAGTGACATGATCATCTCAATAGGTGCAGAGGAAACATTTGACAAAACTTTAACATTCATTCATGGTTAAAAAAAATAAAAAAATAAGTATGAAAGGTCTTATCCTAATCTGATAAAAGGCATATTTCCATCTAAATTAAATGAAGAAAAGCTGAAATTTATCCCTCTAAAATCAGGAAAAAGATAAGAGCCTCTTTCATTACTATTCCTGTTCAATAAACTTCTCAAAGCATATCCAGAGCAATCAGATAATAAATAAATAGGAAAGGAAGAAGTTAAACTACAATTATTTTCTAGCAGATTTAATGTAGGCTGGAGAGGTAGCTCAGTGGCACAGCACCTGCCTGGCGAGTGTGAGGCCCTGACTTTGATTCCCAGTACCAAAACAAAACGACCCAGATTTAATATATAATCCCAGTCCAAACACCAGTAACATTCCTCACTGAACCAGAAGATGGAAACAAGAGACCTACAACAAGAGACATTCCCAGCAATTCTGGAAAATAATGGCTAGGCAGAGGCCATCACAATCCCAGACCTCAAATAATACTACAAAACTACAACGATAAAAACAACACAGTACTGGCAAAAGAACAGAATAATGGGTCAGTGGAACAGAATGGATAGTACAGAAAAAACTGCAGGCGTTCCAAGTACCTGATGTTTGACAAAGAGACCAAATACCTTTGTAGGAGAAAAGACAGCCTGAGGAGCAAAGGATGCTGGGAAAAGCAGTTTTCCGTGTGTTGAAGATCAAACCTAGCCCTATGTTTCGCACTGTGCATAAACTAAAGGCAAATGAATCAAAGATCTGAATAATAAAATAGCGATTTTTTTAAAGTTACTGGAAATTTTCTGTCTTAATTCAGAATAAGCCAAAAAAGATGTTAAGTTGGAAATGTTGTCTGTATCCAAACAGATGAACTGAACAATTGCTATTCTATAAAATCCCTCAGATTTTTATTAATTTATCAAATTAAAATTTAAGTGAGTCACATGGGGCAATGGAATATTCAACAAGGAATTTTTGAAAATAACAAATAATTTAAAGGAATACTTAAAGGACTCCTAGTAATGAATGAAATTGGTCAATTATAAAATACTGATATTAATTATAAATCCTATATTTGTGTATATATATGTGTGTGTATGTGTGTGTGTGTGTGTGTGTGTGTGTGTGTGTGTTTATTGCCCCAAGGTTAATTCTAGTAGGTCTGTTGTCATTAAAGGATGTTCATGAGCAAGGAATAAGTTTAGTCACCGGACATTTTATTCCTCGGTCAAAGAAAGTGACAATCTACTTCTCTCAGTTCTTATAATGTAAACAATGTCTTCGTCAGGGTCTCTTTACTCCAGTGATTCTTGGAGTTTTGTTTTTCTTATTACTGATTGCCCCCACCATATTGTTGAAGGCAGCTGGCATTTGGATAAGAAGAGTCAGGTGGTAAAGAGACTGACTCCAGACCACGGTACATTTGTGAGGTATTGGAACCTATAAGAAGTGTGGCCTTGGAATTCTGCCAGTCACTGGGGTTGTGAACTTGAAGGCAGTATGACAACTCTGACCCCTCTTTTTCTCCATTTGCTTCCTGTGTGTCGATCCCTGTGTGGTGAGGTGAGCAACTTCCTCTACCACGTCTTTCTACCATGATGCACTGCTTCTCCACAGACCCTAAAGCAATGGGGCCAACTGGTCAGGGACCTTCAAAACTGTGAGCCTGTCCTGCCTGAGAGCCTGAAAAGCCATGGGGATACAGAGGGTGAAAGAATAATGCATAAAGAAAAGGAGTAGAGAATAATGAGCAAAGTGGGGCAGCAGGAATTGATCTTTAGCTCTCTTCTGGCTAAACAGCATGAGCTCTGGACTAATCAGTATTTATAAATATACAACATGCAAGATAGCAGATGTAAGGAAAGTAGAATGAGTGGACTTAATGAGGAAGGCTGTGAAAGGGGAGTGAATGTGTACTTGTGAAGGACAGGTCACAGTTAACAAGGCACTGTGCTGTCTCTCGGGCCACGGTTAGGGAGGCCCTGTGTTATCCTAGCTAACGTCAGATCCTGGAGGGTGGCTGCACAGAGCTCTGATTCCTCAGCTACAGTGTTTCTTGCTGTGGAGATGCCACAGCCTAACTGATCAGTGAGACTCAAATGTGACTTTTGGCACAGGAAAGTCTGTCTCCATACACGGGCCAAAGGTCAATCAGCACTTAATACCGGGACGCAGCAGTGACTCACAATCTTAATTGACACCTGAATTCTTAAGCTAAATCAATAATATCTAAAGCCTGCTCAGGGCTATCTCCTGCATGACCCCAAATGGACTTTTCCTTTGTTTGAAAGGCAGTCATCTTTCCTCTTGTGCTTAGTTTTGTTACACAAACATAAACCTGATTCATATAAAGCCTATTTAATTTTACTAAGTACCTAGGGTTTGGTATACATTATAAGAAAAAAAGTAGGTGGACTGGATAAGTCAGAGTTGGATATTAATATTGAATAATAAACACTATGTTTATTTGATATAGTTTCTTAAAATGAAATGCACTATAAGGTTATATTTTAATCAAGGATATATCTATATGCTTTAGGATTATCTGGCCTAAGAATATTATTTGGTATGTAAAAATAACTTAGGGGGTTACGACTTAAAATGAATTCATCATGCTAATCTTTTAAAGGAAATAAGGTTTTCTGCTTTGTCAACAAATAAATGTGAGGATATAGTAGTTTCTTGGTTATACTTTACTTCTGATAGATCTTCAATCGTGATCTGAGCTCCCTGCAACATTAGCTCATTGAAGGCGCAGCTGAGCTTTGCAAATCGGGTGAAAGGACTTGGAATCATTCACAGCACAGGTCTAGTCACGGACTCCCTCCAGGGTTTGCCCTGTCTTACCCATATTAATTTCTGTCTAAATTAACTGCCAATCATAGTTTCAACTACGTAAAGCTTAAAAATATGTTCTCTTTCTTCCATAGTAGAATTTAGTTTTGACATATTTATGCTTAACAGAAGACTCTGTTTCCAGCCCTTTGCAGGTCTGTGTGCCTGTGTGAGTGGAGGGACTTTGCTCTCCACGTCAATTCTGATTTTTAAAAAAGGCAGCTGTGGAGCCCCCCCCGCCCCCTCCCATGTGCCCCGGGGTCAGCACTGACTCTGAAGACAAGGATTAATCTCCAGGGCAGTGCTCTTCAGATGTGAATATTGTAGGCTTTGCAAACTCTATGGCCTCAAGTCCAATTAATTGACTGTTTTATTGTTGGTCTAAACAAGCTGCACACAACATGTGAAAGATAGCAGCGCTGTGGCAGCCAGGTCAGACAGTTCCCTGACCCTGCTGCAGGGCAGACACCTAGGAGAAGGTGGAACTCTTGTCTTATGCACAGTCTCCTTAACCTGGGTTACTGAGATAGGAATGATTTTCTCAGAAAGATACAAATACCTGTTTTCTCTAAAAGACTGAATTTTCTGGAGCTTGGTCATAGTAGCTTAGATGTGCTCTTACATCTGTGTATCAATATGCACACTTATGCACATGTTGAGTGGGAGAGTATTGAGATCTACCTGATGGGCAATGATCAGATTCTCAATTAGGAAGTGATTTATGAATCACTGAGGAAAAAAACAAATAATGTAATGAAAATGTAGGCAAAGGTATTAACAAGAAATTAATCAGAGTGAAACACAAATGCCTACAAATGAGAATGATTACAAATGAGTCAAATTGAGTAAAGATTAAGTTTTAATGTTTGGTCACACAATAATGAAATACAAAGTAAACACGAAGCTTTAACAAGTTCTTATTTATCAAGAAAACTATAGTTATAGAATTGCACCAAGAGTGTTCATGAATAATCTCTCATCACCCACAGAGGTAGAGTGTTTGAAAAAATTAAGAGATATTTGACAGTATATACTAAATTATTGAAAAATTTACATGCATTTTAGTGAAGCAGTCGTGTTTCTTAGAAGTTCATGCTGAAATGAATGTAAGCATACTCTATTACACAAACTATACCTACCGGCTAGAAATAGCATATTTCTAGTCATATTTATGAATAATAGGATGGTGCTGGGTTGATAAATATTTTGAAGACTCTTAACGTGGAACATGCTCTTGATGTACTGGATGAGTCAGGAAGATTATAAAGCAGTTGCCCCAGAACCACAAGCTCATTAGAGAGCATGCACGCTCATCCCAGGTGACAGCGGGGACGGCTAGCACAGGTGGCGCAAGGTAAAAGACGGGTTTCATTGCACCAAAACTGCTTTTCAAAGCATCTAATATTTCTACTATAATTTGAGTTACTTCAGTATCTGAAAGCAAAATATAATTCATCTTACACATTATAAGTAATTTTAAAACTGGGAAACAGTTACAACTATTTAATTAATTTGTTCCACATATCTTTATCAGGTGTCTGAGATAGGCCAAACACTCTTTGGCACTGGAAATAAAAGAAAAATTAGACACCATTTTTTCTTGGGTTTACTTGTTGGGTAGGGGATACAGATATTAAACAAGGAAATAAATAGATGAGTTTTATAGATAATTATGGACAGTGAAAAGTGCTCCAGAAAAAAGGACCTACACTCAGCTGATGCTTGAGTTACAACAGAAGGAGGCGAGCAGCGGGCTGGGCGGGGCTCAGCGGGGAGCCGCGGGCTGGGCGGGGCTCAGCGGGGAGCAGCGGTGCTGGGCGGGGCTCAGCGGGGAGCCGCGGGCTGGGCGGGGCTCAGCGGGGAGCCGCGGGCTGGGCGGGGCTCAGCGGGGAGCAGCGGTGCTGGGCGGGCAGGGGCTCCCCTGAACTCGGAAGCAGCCGGAGTCCTGGCAGGTGACAGACGGGCAGGGAGTCTGCGAGAAGCGTGTGTGGAGGGACTGAGGGGAGAAAGTTAAATGCGCAAGTCTTGGTAAACATGGGACAGTTTGCCTAGTTTTTAAAAAATGCACCTATTGATGGCTTTAAAGCAGGGGAGTGACATTGAATTTTGTTTAAAAATTATTCTGCCTATTGTGGGGTACTGATAAGCCCAAAAACATGAAAAGAAAAAGCCCAAAAATATATTTTGGGAAAATGGTCAAGGATTGGAAGAAGAAATATAAATTTCTAAGAAACTTAAAGAAATGTTTAACTATAATTTACTAACAAGTCAAATTCAAATAATTTTCATATCATAAAAAATCAAATTTGAAGAAAAAAAGTTAATATAGTTAATACAAGACAAAGGACTCTGATAGAGGAAACCACAACATTTGAACTATATACAGTGTGTTGTTGAGAACAGACATAATGATATGCATAGAGGTGTTACAGAGTGGCCCAGACATCCCCATAGGGACCTAAGCACTTTTGGTAAAGACATTGTACAGGGTTTTGACCTTACTGTTAGAATAAATCTTTAAAATGCCTTTTTCTTAATAGAGGAAGAGTATGTGCAATTGTATTCTCCATACAATTTATGTTTCTCAAGAACTACATCAATAACTGGGTGTGGCGTGTCACCCTGCAATCTCAGCAGGAGATTGAGACAGGAGGACTGTAAATCTAAGGCCAGCCAGGACAGTTTAATGACTTAGCGAGACCCGGCCTCGAAAGACAGTTTATGGAGGTCTGGGGTTTCAGGGGTTCAATCCCTGGAAATGGAAAAAAGAAGAAATCTTTCAGTAATAGATTTCACTGAGGTGTTATTTTTTGAAATCAGAAAAAAGTTATCAGAAAATTGTTGAGTCCAGAACAAATTCATTATACCCATAGATAACATAATGAAGGTGAAAATCGAGATTAAACACAAAGTTTTGAATTATGTATAGTTGAGTTCCAAATTCAGATTTTTATTACATTTAAACTTTAAGACTTTAGGAAGTCCACTTAGTTTTCAATTCAAATCTCTCTTCTGTAAAATGGGGATAATAACATATACCTGGAATGCTTTTGTAAGAGTCAGAGAACATTTAATAAGCTCACTGAGCAAATACTGAGATTATTTATACCTACTAAAGTCAAATGAGTGACTATTTAGCCCTTCCTACATGAGAGTTATTCTGTTTTACTTTGTACTTCTGTTTTACATGTACTTGTAACACAGTACATGAAAATGTTACTTATTCTTATCTTACAAAGCAGATGATTTGTCAAAGCCCTAAATCGGAAGAGAGAAATTCTGTCTGAATCCAGGATCCAAATTCTTACAGACTGTGAGTGACCAAGAAATTTTAGTTTTTCTTCATCTTCCACTTTCGTTGTTCCTTCTTATTAAAAAGTTCGCCTTTGTGCTTAAAATCTGTGTGCAGAAATCTAGCTGAGCGTTATCCTTCCCTCTTGAGCGGCTCATAGATGACCTCTTCCTGTGTGGTTATGTAGCGTCTGTATATGACTCCTAGTCCTGCCACACAGAGTGTAGGGGATTTATAGACAGAAAAGACTGAGCCCATCAACTCCTTAAAAGGAGCATTCACTGTGCATTCAAGTCCAGCACAGTCCAGCGTGGGAAACGCCATGCAGGTCATGGCCTGGCTCTGCTCCCCTACGGCCAGGCCGAGCGAGTGGCGGGCAGGTCCTCCCTCAGCACCGCGCCTGGGCCCGCGCGCTGGCACACTCCAAGTTCTGGAAAGCAGCCAGCAACAGCCGAGAGCCAGGGCAGAGAAAGACTTAACTGAGCGTACTTTGGGAACAACGAGAAACAGATGACTTTCCCACTGACCTAATTGCTCGCCACTGCCTTCACCAAGCTGAATAACGTGCAGCAAGCCAGAGGCTCGGGGTTCTCTTCTTTTTTATTAGATTTGAATCTTTATTGGTACCTCATATATGTATATATCACGGTCACATTCAGCATTGAGAATTTGCACAAGTAAATTGACCTGACCTGACCTGACCTAATTCTTGTTTTTTCTCATTCCCTACCCAACGTAACTCCCTGATATACATAAGCTTTGTTTCCTTTTTTTTACCATCATATTTTTTCTTTCCCCTCAGGCTCTTTGTCCCCTAGAGGAAGGAGCCCCTGCTCCTCTTTCACAAGTGTCTTTGTGCCTTGTTTTTAATCTGCCTGTCGCCTACTGCTAGGTGTTCCTAGCAGGCTGGTTTCCTGCAGTTCAGTCCAAGCAAACTCAACAATTATCTCAAAGGTATTTTGAAAGCTAAAGCTTGAACTACATATATGCCTGGGGAAAATGGTAGTTTCATGCCCAGAGATTTATTTGTAATTGCCAAAGAAATTATTTTGTTATAATGCCCAATTTCCTTGGGGACTTGCTCACCCCAGATGAAAGCTAGCATTCACAACCATGATCATTACGCAATTATAGCATAATGTGGGGTTGCCAATTTTCTTTTAACTGTGGTAGTAGTGTATTAAACTCTGGGTGCATAATTTAAATACTGTACCCAGAAGAAAATTTGGGATGACTGTTCACGCTCTCTCCATACATTATGAGTGTTTGATGATGACTGGTAAGTATGTTAAAGAAGTGTTATTCTTCGGCCAGCAGCTGCATCATTAAGGGATCTGCTTCCAGTTGGTGATTCCATTAGGAGGTCGAGGTGGGTTCCGAGTCAGTTCTGTAACATGTGCAGGCTCAGCTAGAGCACCACTTTTGTCAAAATATTTAAGACCCACAGTCACTTTATGAAACAATTTATGTACTTCGTGCTTATTCTTTAAAGTAAAACACGGTGACAGCCGCCGTCCGGACGGGGAGCTTGGCCCGAGCGTCACCACGCGCCGGAGCTGGGAGCAGGGCGACACCGGCGGGCGCGGCCGCTCCCCCTCCCTCGGCGCGGGCCGTGGCTGCTGCTGGCCCGGAGGCTCGTCGCCCCATTCGTGACACAGGGACACGTTTAACTGAGAATTCGAGTAAGTGTGTAACCGGCACATGCCAGACATGCCCGGCCCACACTAGTCCAGGCTGCTTTGCATGGGCTTTTGCTTCAAGCGCCTCTATTTAAACAACGAGGAAATCAGTTCAGAAGAGTGGAGGTCTCGTCCGTTGCTACAGAGGACTTTGTTACTGTGTTTCCGCTACAGAGCAATGATGTTTCCTTTGGGGAATCAGCACGTCCGTGGGTGTGATATGTGTCCGCCGTTTTCGATCCCTTTGCCGCTTTCCCTCCCCGATCCTCTCGATCCTCTCGTCCGTCTGCGGGAGTCTACCTTCTCGTTTCTCGTGATCTCAGAAAGTTAAATATCACCTTTTCTCTTATTAGAAACTACAGCTTTATGCAAATTTTAGATTTTAACACAAGTAGTTGGGTGTCAGAGCTCGTGGTCCTAACTCCTGCAGGGCGTGCTCAGCAGGCTGCTGGCTGTACTGGGCTGAGGCCACGTGTGTTAAGCAGTGAACTCTTTCCTCATGTTCTTGGCTGCGCCCTCACATGTTACCAGTGTAACAGGAAGCTTGACAGTGATGTTCGCTTTGGCCAGCAGGACGTTAGCAGGCATGATGCACAGCAGGCGTGGCCTTTCTGAATGGCTCCTCTCAAAGGCCAGGTTCCAGGTTTTAAATAACTTAAAGTCAAAATTTTAAAAAAATTTCAAACACAGTAAGAAAAAATAATATAGTTTTGTATCATTCTTATCCAAATTTAACAACTTAAATCATAACTATTTGTCACATTTCTATCATATTTTAAAAGAAACCAAATATCACAGATACAGTTTAAGTCCTCTTGGTTGATTGTCCTGCTTTAGATTTAGGCAACAGGGACCGAAACCCCAGGTCGTGAGCAGAGTTCACCTCTGCTCTTGTAAACTGTGGGCAGCTGGTATTTTGTTCCAGTAGTGGGAAACCCGCCTAATAAAGCAGTATAAAAATAAACAAATAAATGAGATAGTGTAATATAATCATAGTAACATTAAGAGTAACCAATTCAAATATCACTAACCCCACATTTAATATAAATGTTATATCCTTGGGACATAATGATTAATAAAATGTTTAAATTCTATTCTCTTTTCTTACAAGCCAAAGAAACAAAGAACAACATGTTATAGTCTTAGAAGCAAGTTAAAATGTCGTGTAAATAGTGATGTAAACAGTAGACCAATATTCAAAGTAGAATTTATTAACTTGTGCTTTAGATGTCAATTGCATGTTGTATCTTGTTTTGTTCTCACTCCACACACACACACACACACACACACACACACACACACATTCCGTGCAGCATGGGCTGACCGATTGGTCACTGTAAGGTCACTTTGCTTCCTTACGTATCTCACCCTGCAGTGCCTTGCTGGTTCCCACTGTCTTCACAGATGTGGACACCTTCGCTCACGCGTGCGGTTTCTCAGCCGCTCTTCCTCTAACCTCATACTCCTGCCATTATTAGACATGTGCCAGCGTGTCTAAAATAAAAACCTAGTTGTACTTCTTCTGTTTAAAGACCTTGATCGATCCCTCTGTCTTCAGGACAGTTTACAGTCCTTAGACGGGCGAGCTGGTCATGGAGAATCCACCCCTTCCTCCTCTGTGACCGCACACACCTGCCTCCGCCCTGCTCTCACTGAACTCCCTCCTGCTTCAGGTGGCCCTCTGCATGCTGGTCTTCAGAGAGGTCCTCCCCCCTTTCCCCAAGGGAACTTTTTGGTCTGTCCGGATTAGCCGATCTCGCCTGTGTTTGAACCCGCTGTCCCCTGTGCTCGTGGAACTGCTCACTCTGTCCTCCCCACAGTTACAGGTGGGTTCCTAGTAGACAGCGTTGGCTGTAAAGATTTTTAGTGGGTGTTTCTGTGCCACCAGGGGGTAGACTTTCTGAAGCAGCACTTGATCTCACCACCCAGCATGATGTGTGGCACATCGCAAAATCTCAGCAAAGTTAGAAATAGAGAAATGGATTTTAACCTAAAATCTACTTGGCTGTCAGGAACCATGGACAACTTACAACTTACTCGGATTTAAAACTTTCTTACTTCGATTTGAGGATGTCAGCCCTGCCCTGCAGGATCAACTACCGGGTTTATTTTGGACATCTACCCCACCCTGTGGGATTTTAAAATACAAGGATTACTCCACTAGGATTATTGGTTTTAACACTTACTGGATTTACTTGGATTTGAGGATGTCTGCCCCACCCTGTGAGATTTTAAACTAGAAGGATTACTACACTAAGATTATTGGCCTTGGGACTTACTGGGACTTACTGGGATTAAGGATGTCTGCCCTACCCTGTGTAATCTTCAACTACAGGGGTTACTGTGGGCCTGCCCTGTTTCATGCATGCTAGGATTATGGGTTGAAGGCTTGATACCAAATAAAGGTGCAGGCAGCTCAGGTTATGGGTTCTTCTGCTGTTGCTTCTGCTGCTGCAGTATCTGACCTTTGGCTGCCACTGCTCAGAGTAGCAAGAGTTGAGCCTGGGCTCAGCCGTTTTGCTCAGGGTTCTGACTTTGTTGTTTGTTGGTTATTAATCTTTTAGCTGTGGGACTATTGGGGGTTGGAGTTCAACACGAGGATTCTGGCTGAGTCCTCTTCCCCAAACAAACACAGATGGTCGTTATATTTATTTCAGCACATTTATACACAATTAGCAAACTTTAGTGTGAAAACTATAAAAGAATATGATCCCAGATTATGTAATTTTAAAATAAAGAAATGCAATAAATTTATTTACTCTTTTTTACCCTTAGGTAGGTGGCTTCCCCTTGGTATTATTAATACTATTTGGGAAGGTCACTAGCAGATTCTATTTTCCTGCTGGGTCGGCATTTACCTGGGTTCATTACTTTGTGATGACTCACCTATCCGCTGCTATCGCGACTAAAGTAAAGACAGAGGCTGCGACTGAGATGCCCTGGACCAGTCCACTCATCTTGCACATTGGACTTCCAAATGCCCATCCTGAAAGGGAAATGGGCAGTCTTTGAGAAGATCACTTTTTTTACTGCACTGAAAATATGAATGGAAATATGTAAAATAAAAAATAATGCAACTGTTTTCTTAACTGTGGCTGTAGAACAATCAGTGTTTTTCAGTATTTGCACTAATTTCTCCAGAGCCTCTTCCTTCAGTGCACTATTATTCAGTAACAATAATAAACTTTCATTTAGTGCAGTCGAGGCACTTTAATAAATGAAAATGACCCACATGCGTTCCTTCCTCAATCCCTATGACAAGTTTTTGAAGCCTGTGATACTCTCGTGGGTGGTATAGACAATGTAACAACCATAAACTTCACCCACTGTGCGGCAGCTAGTTGGTTGCATAATAAGGATCTGAATTCAGGCCACAGGTTTCCACAGGTTATACAATTAACTCTTATGTGATAACACATCATCAATAAATAAAACAATCAGAATATCAGTGTACCAGTTTAGAAATATGCCCAAGTAATTAAGAAAAATCTGTAGTTATATATAGAATAAACAAGCTATATTCATGAGAATCAAGATATATCATGTACAGATACAAATCTGTACTGTTGACTGTAATTATAATATATATCAAAAATGTAAACTCAATAAATGAAGAAATAAAAATAAGCAATATTCTTTTATATATGATACAAGAAGATAATTTGCATCATAGCTGCTGTCAGAGTGAAGACCACTTTGCAGTAAATTCCATGAAGCACTTTCCAATGAGTGGCCCAAACTACAGAGCTAGGGATGGTGCACCCTTACCTCCAAGTACATGGGACTTCCAGGCAGCTGTGTCGTACCACACTGTGAAAAACAGACCCCCAGGTAGCTGCTTTGCAAAGGAAGCTTCAGTTGTGACAGAAAAGAACAGAAGCCATATTATCACAAATCAGATTTGACACATTTTAGCCATGAAACATGCACAATAAGATAAAAAATATAAAAAATAAAAATAGCACAGATAATTTGATATAATGGAAATTAAGTCAATATAAAATTCAAGGAGAAAGTCTTTGAAAATGAACAGCAATGGACAGAAAATAGAGGAAAAATAAGAATCTTCAGTCTGTGGTTAAAATAAATAGAAGAAAGAAAAATGAAAAGACCTTTAGAAGAAAACCTACGAGGACTGGAGGATATTCGTCTCCTGACTGAAATGTCCAGTGTGCGTCCTAAAGTGCACATAAAACAAAAAGACTTCCTACAATTATATTTCTTAAAATTTAGAAATCTAGGAGTAAAAGTATATAAATTTTCATGAATAAAAGACACAAATCATTACTAAAAGTTACGAGTCAAATGACACCAGATTATTCTGCAATAAATCCACATTTCACAGAGCAGCAAAAGAGCAATCTTTAAAAAATTCCAAGGGAAGAAATTTCCAACCTAGAATTCCTTGTACACCTCATTTTAATCAAGCGCGAGGAAGAATAAAGATAGCTGTGGGCATACAAGATGTCACATATGTTTGATTTCAATGTCCGTTTCCCAGGAAGGAAGAAGCCGAGAAGCAAGCGTCCATGGCGTGGAGGACAGGGAGTGGCGTGCAGAGGGCACGGAAAGAGCTGCAGCAGCCCGCTTCCCCGCGTGATACTGTTTCTATTTAAACCAGTATCCTATTTCTATGCACTGTACCTCTGCCAAAGCGTCCAGCGACTTCCCTCGGCGATCACTGGGCTCCATGCTGGTGAACAGCATTTCCAGGCAGGAAAAGGGGGCCTGGGGCACAGGAGAGGCAGCTCATGCACTACTGGGTATACGTGAGTGACAGTCTGGGAAGCGAGTCGGAGGGTATTTCAGCAGTAAGTACACAGCACAAACTAAGCCGATCAGAGCACGCGGGGCAGAGCCTGGACAGGGGCAGCCAGTTCCACTGAGACCACCCACCGTCTAGGTACAGGTTTCCCTGAGGTCACAGGAGACACGTCAGGAGGCCGTAGAGCCACAGGATACCTCCGCAAGCCTTGAACCCCATGCTTCTCCGACACACCCTCAAAAGCCAGCCCAGACACTGTGAAAGACTCTTATCCTGAAAGAGACACCTTCCCGGTCTGCTTGCTCAGACGGGTCGTGCTCAGGGTTAGCACTAAGCCTGGGTGGACGGCTGAGTTCATATCCCTCTTTCCCACTCAGCGATGCCTCAGGAAAGCCAGGGAAAAAACCCCATTTAGCCAGTGAAATTCATATCAGAGCACTTCACTTGTTTGGAAGGGATAAGACACGTATGAAATAGATATATACAATCTGGATGTTGGTTTAAATAAAAACTAGTGTTCTTATATTGGTAGAAAGAGAGAAGGTGAAGTATATGAAAGTATGCTTGTGTTTATGCAGTGGAAGTGAATTATATGAACGCAATTTAAATCATCTGTGATTATATATATTGTTTCAAAACAATATAGGGGAAGGATGTTACTTAGAAATAAAGTAAAAATTATCAAAAATAAAGACAAAAAGTGCTAAAAGTAGCTCAGTGGTTCCAGCACCTGCCTTGCAAGCTCAAGGGCCTGGATGAGATCCCAGTAACCACATACAACGATGCCAGGCGTGGTGACTCACACCCATCAGCAATCAGTACCACATACCATAATGCTAGGCATGGTGGCTCATGTCTATGATCTCAGCACTCAGGAGGCAGAGGTAGGAGGATTGCTGTGAGTTCAAGGCCCACCAGGGCTACATAGTGAGCTCAGGGCCAGCCTGAATTAGAAAGTGAGACCCTGTCTCAAAAAAATGTTTTTTAAAAAATAAATAAATGAAAGAATATAAGAACAGGTATCAGGAACAGTGTTGGGAACTCCATAAATATTTGTGAATGAATGAAGGAAAAATGATATCTGGCTTATACTTTTCCAAATTGCCTTTGCATTGCACAGAACATAACATACTTGCGATAATATTGTCCAGCAGTGTTACAGGCATGCAGAATGTGCCAACTAGTAAATCACTGATTGCCAGGTTGAAGATGAAGAGATTAGTGACTGTGTGCATATGTTTGTTCCTTGCTACAATAAAGCAAACCACAATATTTCCCACCATGCACAGGAAGAAGATTAGAAAGTAGGAAATAATGAAGATCGCTGCCACTTGAGGCTGGTGAGGATAGTAGTTCACGTAGGTAATATTAGTATCTGAGGCCAGATGGCGTTGTGTGTCATTGCCACCCCAGGTGCGGTCCTAGTTTTCTAGGGGTTTGGGTCCCTTTTATCACTCCTGATGCACCTTAACAAAGGAGAAGCAGAAAAGAAAAACACAATTAGAAACAGCCTGATCTATGCTGGAGTTCACTAAGAGGAACACTTTAAAATATTATTGAATCCTGAAGAAATTTCAGTAACAGTTCATCAGTTTTGCATGAAACAGTCATAAATAAGGTATTCAAATTATTTGGATTTTAACTAATAGCACCTGAAAACACTACTTTGTGTCACACACAGCAATTCTAAATGCATTTTATTTCCCGATATGTTTGTACTGGGACCTGTCAAAACCACTGTGTCTTTATAATGCTAACTGACGTGCCTCTATGTTTTCTGATCATCTGAATAAGATATGGTGTTTACATTTGCAAAGAGCCCATAGAAGTAAGTTCTTGTATGTATCATCTTCACTTTGACTCAGTTAACTGTTCTTTTTATAAAGTCTATATGCAGACACAGCTATCATGTTATTAATGTCTTAAAATTAAGATTAAATTTAAGATTAAAATTAAAATTAATGTCTTAAAATTGGGACACTACTCACGTGTCCCAGTTTCACTTGGCATATGCTCACAGAGGATGTATTAGTAAAGTACTCAGAATCCGTGTACTGTAAGGTGTTCAATCAAAGGTTATGTTTGAGAAACGTATAGGAGCAGTGCCACTTTCAAACTCGGTGTACAGTGAACTTACAGATGCCATGTGTTACAGTAAAGGACGCAGAACAGATCAGCAGAGGAGAAAGGCGCGTGGGGGGGTACAGAAACTGGGCACCAGTTCCCAAGAATTTTCCACAGAAGGGGTAACACGGGGCACACTCACTGCCTGTAGCATGGAGTTTGTCGCTGTGTGTGAAGTGTTGTCCAGCATGGAAGCTCACAGCGAGGTACACAGCACCCCAGACTTCCAGTGGAAAATCATCATGCGGGTTCCTTCCTCCCAGATGTATCAAGATCCCACAGTTCCAAGTGGAAAGTAGATATTCAGTGTATAAATCACACTGTTTGTAAGCCATTTCACTACTTAAGTAAATTCTATGTCAGTACAGAGGATGGTTTACTTTTTAAATTCCCAGGCTCCTACCGGGTCATCCTTGTACAAGGGCCTATCCAAAGACAGTATCCCTGGGTCTCCTTGTTAGCTCTTTTCTGCACGGAGTGTTATTGACTACAGAGAGGCTATGTGTGTGCATAAATAAAAAATTAATTTCACCGTGTGCTTACACAACTGAGATCCCAGGTTCACATTTTTGGGAGCTATTTTCTGCAACTTGACTAGGCGGAGATGAATTGAAAGGGGTCTACTACTGGCCCCGTTAGCAGAAATTGGAGGCTTTTAGTTACCTCCTTCTCACTTGCATTTTCTGTCATTCACCAAGGACCGATTTGTGTCATTTCAGATGGGCGTGAAAGTGTGTTTGTTCTCTGATAGTACAGTAAGTATTAAGCTATCTCTTCATTACTTTGGATGCTTAAGGTTGTATGGTTTTCTCTTTGCATTTTGAGCATGGAGGAGAGGAACATGATAGTAAATTACTTTTTAAAAAGCTGATAAATAGGGATTAGTTTTTTCTAGTGGCTTTTATTAATTTGCCATTTATTTTTTCTAATTTAAAAATTTTGCTTTAAACCTAAAGGAAAAATTAAAAATTGAAGTGACCATTGGATGGAGTAGGGACTGGCAATGATAAGAAAAATAATCCCATTAAGAGCAGACAGACTCAGCTCCTCCCCGTCAGGCTGGACACGTCTCTGGAGTGCAGGCCACTGGCAGTACCCACCAGCTTGATAAACAGCTTTGCAGTCAAAGTCTTCAAAAAGTGTTTATACATAGACTTGAAGACATTGTATTTAAAGCACAGAAATAATAAATACAAATGAAAATTGCATGAAGAAACTGCATGGAATTAAAATAAAGTGCATATTAAGCAGCTTCAGCAAAATGACAGAACAGAAAGACTCAGATGTCAAATGTCGTCTTTTCCTCCACGAAATGTTTTCTTTTTTTTAAGTTCAGGCTGGCCCTGAGCTCACTAGGTAACCCAGGCAAGCTTCAAGTTCACAGCAATCCTCCTGCCTCTGCTTCTGCCTCCCGAGTGCTGAGATTACAGGCATGAGCCACCCCATCCGGCAAATGTGGTATGTGGTGCTGATTGCTGGTGGACGTGAGTCTCCATGGCCAGCATTATTGTATGTGCTCACCAGGGATGGAACCCGGGTCCTTGCGCTTGCAAGACAGGCACCAGAACCACTGAACTAACTCCCTGGCCCCTCCATGAAATGTCTAACCAGTAGCTATTTACAAACCTGAAACCTTCTGGAGAACTCACTACTCAGGAACCACCCTAAAGCACCCTGTGATTTACAGAAGTGAGATTAAATCTAATTTAGAAGTTTGAACAGAGACTCATGCGGGCTATATTTTTCCTCTCTCTTCCAAGTCTGCACACTGCAGAGACAGGATTTTCCTGAGCCTCAGATTCCGTATATTCTACATCTGTCATAATGGGGCATAAAGCAATTTTATCCTTAGTTAAATGTGGTAAAAGATAAAGTGTTAAGAACAACTGGAGCTAAAATAAATTCTCAAGGAACATACTATATAAAATGATGTAAATTCTGACACTTAAAAGCACAAAATATATGAGGGGGGTAAAAGTGTGCAAGTGTTCTATGTAATACATGTGTACTATTGGCTTGATGAAAGGTTTTAAAAGATGTTGCATAATAAATGTAAGATTCATAATAAAAACCAGGAAAAACTAAAGGAGAACAAAATAAACATAGAAAGAATTCAAAGCATACCAATATAGAAAATCATCAACCCAGAAAAGAATACAACAGGAAATAGTATAGCATCAAAACAACTAGAAAACAAATAATAAAGTGATCATTCTAAGTCCTTACTCATCAGTAATTACACTGAATGTAAATGGGTGAAATTTTCCAATAAAAAGTCAGAGCAACCAAATGGATAAAGGCAAAACAGTAAGACCCAACTATATTCTGCTTGGAAGACAAGCATCTTACTTAACTTCAAGAACATGCATTCCATAGAAGGTTTTAATCACTTAACTGAAGTACTATTTGGCCAGTTATGGGAAAATTATAATGTTTGCTTTGTATTTAATAAGAACATCTTTGGGAGATCATTTCAGACTGTGCAAGTCTCCTTTTTTAATCAAATTTTTCCCATTGCTTATAATAGTCATTGATGATTCTTTCCTGGAATTATTGTTATTATGGCAAACACCATGTAGTAAATTTCTAATGCCAGAATTAAATCTCCATTTACTAACTAGAATTCTGTGTCAGCTATGTAGTAATTACTCATGTACTTATTTGTCAGTATTGATTTATGGACTCTTAATTCAAAAGATTATCATGTATTATTATGACTGTTCACCTTAATTTTGAGATTGCCCTGGAATCTAAGGAGGTAGATGCCTCTCTCTTTTCAACATAATCACCTCTTCTTTTGGGAATGGGAATGTTTACCATGTGGCATTGTATGTTAGAAATACTTAACTTCATTTATGGGGTCCTTGAGTCACAGAGACTTTGGAGGAGCTGAAACTTTTCAGACACTGGCAACATTTATAGATAGAATAATTACATTTTACCCACTTGAATGAACATGAGCCTTTTAGGACTGGGATACAACATTATGGTTTAGATGTAGACTGTCCTGTGGAACCCTCAAGTGTTGAGAGGGGCTTTTGGAAAGTGACTAAGTCACCTCCCGAGGGAGTTACACTCAACAGTGAGCTGAGCGGTCCGTGAGTTCACGGCTAAGTGCACTGTGAAGAGGCGGGGCCGGCTGGGACTCGTTGTCCCTGGATGCAGCCCTCCTCAGATCCACCAGGGTACACCGTGGGCCACAGCCTGATCAACCGAAAAAGTTACAGGTATTGTCACTTAGGTAGAAGTCATATTGGTGGGTTTTACTCCACAGACTCCCATACAGAGTGGGGTCCTGGGTGAACTATGTAAGGCCCCTCCTTCCTCCCAGGAGCTAGCTTTTGTATCAATAAGTATCTTCCTACTCATAACCTCCATTGTTCCTAGAATTCATTCTTTGATTCCTAGAGAATAAGAGCTCAGTATATCAGATGGCTAACAGGTTGGGAAATATAATACTTCACATTTAATCTTGGGTATTTCCTGTATTATAGACAGCTAAGTAAGATAGAAATTAACATATAGTCAGAGAGAAACTGGTCTCTCAAAACACTCAGCAGAAAAAATATAAACATCAAAATTTGGGCTAGAAGACCATGTAATGACAGCCAGACCTCAAGATAAACAGGCAGTGATCATGCTCACATTTCTCCCCAAGGGGCGAGAAATGACTTGATCCAGTACAGTCGGGAGGGAACCCCAAGTGCGTGACCAGTACATCCAGATCTATCTCTTCCCCAAATGCTTTTTTTCTTTCCATGTACCTTTGCTATATGACCTATTTCCTTGTTAGATTGAAATTAGCTAAGCACCAATACTTAAGAGTCCCATAAGCTGATTATAGCTTGACCCAGGTTGTACCCACATTGTGACTTTGCCATATAAATGACTCCTGCCAAACGGCCTCAGTGGCAGCCCACCTCAGGGACCTCTCATGTTTCTCTGGAGCTATTTTTATTCTTCAGTTAGCCTTTCTTTTCTAACCCCCACTGTCCTTTAGAATTTATTCTCTGATTTCAAGAGACATAAGTTCAGTATATTTGTCATCGGGAAGGCTGAGAGATAATTCCCCTATATCAGTAGGTACACACATCCAGATTGCCATTTTAAAACACTGCCAGGAACTTATCAATACGCCCACCTGTGAAACAGTAGGCTATGCTCTCTCTTGAGGACCTGCATTCCACTCCTGAGTGTGTGCTTTCAAATTTCTGTCTACTTTGCTTTCCCCTGGAACATGCCCCCACCACATACACACTTCTTAGCCCAAAATAGGGCCTGATTTGATTTTGTCAGCGTGGAGCAGATGAACATGAGCATGTGAGCCTAAGCGACCAGGGACAGTTTGGGCCACCATTCGGGCATCTGCTCTCCTCCCGAGAACCTCGCATGCTCGCAGTCACTTGGGAAGAGGATCTGCCCGCTCATGGGTAGCTAAGCTCATGCTCAGGATTCTAGCAACATTCCAGGAGCTGCTGGGGACATTTTTTGCACGTGCCAATCTCCTGCTTTCCTTTCCCTGGCTTTAGCTGCCTATAAATGCTTGTGCCAGTGAAAGGCAAAGATGTGGAGAGTCAACAATCTGCCTGATTTGGTGAAGGGAAAAGTTCCATCAGATTTTGGAGCTGATGACTTCTGCCTGGTCTCTTGCTGGAAGGTGTGTCCCGGGGACTACAGTCTCCATGGTTAGGACCTCCCGAGGTCACTCAGGGCTATTTGTGTGAGCCAAGGGCTGCTCCTGAGGAATTATTTATTATAGATGGATGTGTTAGATAGACATGTTACAGGCAGTCAGAGAGGGCGGGTCCTCAGGACAGTCAGGACAAAGGTAGAACATCCGCCCTGGTTCACACTGCGTAACTGCTAATTCCCTTGTATGCAAAGTCCTCTTAACACAGGCATAAATTCTTCTGATAAGACAAAGGAAATGAAATGAAGTTCACTTAGGAATCTGCACATAAACAATGTTCCCTGGGACCTAAAATATCCAAAGAAACTATTACAAATTCTAAGCAGGATGAGGGCCCTAATACCCAATAATGAACAGGTGACAACAAAGACTACTCGGACTGTCCGTCTTGGGGAGCTCTGCTCTGATGTACAAGGGTAAACATCTCTCCTTTTTCTCTCTTTTCTAATAAAATGTCTTCCTTTTCTTAAACTTTTATCTTTCACTTTTTCATTGGTGTGAAGCTTCTGAATCCCAGGCAGCAGCCTCCACAGTGGGACGTCGGTGTGCACTTCCTGTCCTGGAGAGTGACAGCGTTCACCCCTCTTGGATGTGACTTCATTCCTCGGCGAGCAGCCGGGCCTCAGTACCATCTGCCGTCATGTAAGTCTTCTGAGATTTCACGTCATTCTGGAAGCTTCTTTGTCAGCCAATGCAGGATTCAGAGCATTAGAACAATTTTTCAACAACAAAAAATTTGGGTTAAGGAATTTTAAGGGGATGCAGACTTTGAAGACGAATTTGAGCGGATTATTATAAACTGTCCAAGAATAAAAGTGCTCGAAGTATTTTGCACCTTCATAGAAAAGTTTTCATTACTTGTGACTTATAAAAAAGTAATTTAATTATAACACAATTAATGATTATATTAATTATTATTATATTAATTATTATATTATATTAATAATTAATGATGTATATAATTGAAAGTGCACTATGATTTCATGTACAATTACTTGGCTAGTGTTGGTGAGTTTATTGGTTTAAATATTTCCTCATTTTGGCTAATAATACTTGATTCATTCCCAAAAAAATTGTGTTTCAAAATATTTTTCAAAGCTTCTTTGTTGAAAATTAATTTTTGTCACTAGTCACCTTTATCCCTTAACCAAAAAAATAGGAAAAATTGACTGCAGATGTTTTACGTTTGTTTCTCTTTGCATAAAGTACTTCTAACCTGGTTTCTTTTATCATTCTAGAGGCCCTGAGCAATAGAGGTAGGACCCTTTGGCCAGTGATAACTAGATTTTAACATAAACAGAGTCCAAGACTGACCTGGGCTACATAGTGAGTCCAGGGCCATCCTGAACTACAAAGCAAGACCCTGTAACAAAAAAACAAAAACAAACACAAAAAAAACCCCAAAAACCCTCGGGCAAGTATAAGGGCTGGGGTTTGACTCCCAGTAACCACATACAGTAGTGCTGGGCATGGAGACTCCCATTCACCATTAATCAGAATCACATTCCTCTGTGCCGGATGTGGTGGCTCACATCTGTAATCCTAGCACTCAGGATTGCTGTGAGTTCAAGGCTGAGGTGAAAATGGAGTTATGTCTCACCCCCCAATAGCTGATAGATAGCCAGGAAAACTAGGTTAATCATAATTTAACTATGAAATGATTTTCCCCGAAATTATGTAGAATTATTCCCAAGACATTTGTGTGAAGCTTTCAGGAGGACATTTAAACAGAAGCCATAAAATTCTTCCCCAATCCCCCAAAGACTCATCCATATCTCTTTATGCCAAAGGCATTTAGTCTATCTCTAAAAGTCACCAAAGTTCTAAAAGTTTTAGCATTTTTAAAAAGTACAAGTTCAAAGTCTCCTCTTAGATTTAAGGCACTCTTAGCTGTGATCGCCTGTACAAATGAAAAGGAAGTCCAACCCTTCCAACACTCAGTGGCACAACATAGACATGACCATTCTAAAAGGTACAAATAGAGGATACAAAGGAATAGACCAGAGCCAGTCCAAAATCCAGCAGGTACATTGAGTTCCACTCCAGCACGCTCAGTCATCTGTGGCCTGCTGTGAACTGTGCAGGGGTCTGGTGGCTCCGACGCCACAGCACTTCTGCTAACTGTAGCTCCCTGGTCTCTCTCGGGCCAGCTCTGCTCCTTTCTTGCAGTTTTGCTCAGGTGACCCATGTTCATGGCTTCTCCGAACCCCAGGGGTCCCCCCGGCACCGTCAGCTTCATGCGCGCGGCTCCACCCCGCGCTCTCAGGCCGCACCGCCTCCCCTCCCGGCTTTCTTCTCGAAAGAAGGACCTCGGAAGCCATCCCGAGCCCTGAACTCTTGCATTTTACGTGCAAGTACCACATGGGTGACGCCCGGCTTTGCTGCCGGCTGGAGAAATGGCCAGCTTTCCTTCATGGCTGGCTGCTGGGACTGAGTGCTGGGTCGCTGAGCACGATGCGCCCAGTCCTGAGCACAGATCCTCTGGGCCACCGCTCTTCTAACATGGTGTTCTGGGGCTTTCTTCTCGATGCAAAAATTTCCCCTTCGAAATTTCGAGGCTGTAAAGGGCGAAAGCTTGATGTTTCTTGTAGTGTCGCCGGCCATCTTTTCTATTGTCCATTTCCGTCTTAGCAATCAAGATATCTGCTATATGTTTGCAGTCTACAGCTCTACTGGAGCCTCCTTTCTGGCCGAACTCAAAACATTTTAAGTTATCTGGGTTCTTTGTTCTTCATTCTCAATGTAGGTCTGGTTAAAAGCCCCCAGGAGCAGACACACCACAGCCTCAACATTAAACTGCCTTCAAATTTTCTCTGCCAAATTAATCATTCCACCACGCTTAAGGTCAGTCTCAGACAGTCCCTGAACGTGAGCAGCATGCAGACAAACTTTCTGCCAAAGCATACCACACGTAATCTGGAGTCCTACAGCCGACGCAGATGCTCTTCCTAGCAGAAGCCTTGTGAGGCTGGTCTTTACCAGGCTTCTGGTCCTCTGAGCTCTGACCAGAATCTCCCACACAGTGCACCTCACAGTGTCCCAGCTCCACTTGTGCAGCCAGTACATTTTCTAACTCTTCTCCTTCCCACAAGTCAGCTCCAAATGCTCTTGAGCTGCATGGCTAGATAGTGTCACATCAATGACCCCTCTTCTCTGGTGCCAAATTCCATCTCAGTTTTCTCTCACTGTCGAGGGAAAATACCTGACACCCAGAGTTAAAGACGGGAAAAGTTCATTTAGCTAACAGACAGTAAAAGTTTTGGTCCATAATTGGCTGGCTCCAAGGCAAAGTGGCACATAGCCCGTGGCATCCACAAGGTAGCAAAGCAACAGGGGACCTTAACAATATCTTCCTGCTCCTTTTATCCTACTAAGATTACTGCGATGGGCAACACTCTTGATCCTAGTCTTTTGGGCATAGCACTACTTCATGAATCATGTACTCTATATTCAGCCACCTCCAAATAAACCCACTTCATTCACATGAGGCTTTGGGAAACCATCTAAACATTAGCTATAACACCATGGACTGCAATTTACAGAGGAAGCTTCATAGATCAAAATCATGATGTAGGTGCAACAAAACTATGATTAGCCAATAAGATTACAAGTGCAATTACTTAGGTAACATAGATCCAGTGTGGAACTAGCAAATGTATAAGGTAAATATTTCTTTTTCTAAGCCAACCAGTAAAAGGTAATGAAACTATTAGCCAAGAAGTTGCAAACAATGAAATATTAAAATAAAAATATTCAATCAATGTAAAAAGTCAGCAAAAGAACAAAACAGGAAAAAATTATAGAAGAGACAATTGAAAAGAAAAAAAAATAGCAACATCAGCATACAGACCAGATAACTGCACACCTATGTTTACTGCAGCACAATAAACCTAGCTAAGACACAGAACTGGCGTCAGTGTTCATCAACAGGTGAATGGGTAAAGATGCTATGGTGTGTATATATTGTGGAGTTTATTGAGCTGTAGAGAAATATTTTTAAAAAATAAGATAGAATGAAACCCTGTCACTAGCCATAGAATGGTTGGAACTAGAGGTCATCGTGTTAAGTGAATTAAACCAGACACACACAGCCAGGTATAAGATGCTCTCTCTCTCAGGTGTGACATTGGGGAGATTCCAGCACTAGCACAAAGAACCTGACACACAACCTAAAGCTGAAAATGTTTACTTTGGTTTTAATTTATAGTCACCCAGCTCAAAACAAAAATGCCGTGACAGAAACCTGCGGTAGAGGAAAACTGCTCTAATCAAAGTGCCCGGGAGGAAGGAAGCCTGAGGAGAGGGCGCCGGGGGCGGACACAGTCCTCCAGCTCAGACTCTGGAAGTGTTCCTCACCCTCTCCTAGATGTGTCTCGGGCCAAGCGAGACCAACCGTCACACGAGGAAACTAAAACAGGAAACAAAGACAATCTGAAAATAGGGAAGGGATAACTAGGGCCTGACAAGAGTAGAAGGGGCAGAGGGTTTAGGGGGGAGAGTGGTGGGCCCGTGTACCATGGGTGCACGTGTGGAAATACCACAACAAATCCCACCAGCCCGTGCAGTGTGAGATCAAATAAAGCAAACCAGAAAGTATACCGAAACCTGAATTATGCTCTATTCCTTGATGTAAACTTTGCACCTGTTATAACAGTTACCCCCAAAATGAATGAGTTTTGGTGAGGGTATAGAGAAAAGGGAAAGCTCGAACCCTTCGGTGAGGATGTAAATTAGGGCAGCCTTTCCATCCGCTTTGTTGGCAGCTGACTTACTAGAGAGATCACGGTCACATGATGCTCCTCATGACAGTCAAATATAGTTACTTCTGAGCAGCTTAGAATCACAAAATCAGCATCTAGGAGACTAAGAAAAATCACAGAAATAGACTAAAAGCTGCGTGTCATTTCAGGTGGATAAAGACAAACACAGCCTCTGCATGGAGATTTCTCAAGAGGGAAGCAGAATAAGATGTCGCAATCTGCATACATGTAGTTTATCATTAAACAAATGCTGTCATTGCCAAACCAGAGAGAAAATCGTAATTCTTTTAAAAAGATGAGCTACTCTTAAAGTCTACAACAAAAATTCATGAGAATTAATCTAAATATACTTATGAAAGAACTAATCACCCAAAGATAACAGAAATATTTAAAAAGTTCTGAAAGTCTGCATCATATCGTCTTTAAAAGTGTACTAAAAATATACTAATATTGCACCAGTTTTACTAATTCCCAGGAACTTAGTATTTTTTAATTTGAGGCATTCATTTACAGTTTATTTCCAAATAGTTTACAATCAGACATAATACATTTTAAAAATAATTTGCAAAGTAAACTAGGACACCGGCGAGTGGGACAATTTAAAGGTTTGTAGCAGATAACAAGCTGTTCCTTGCACAGCTGGTGTTCCTTACACAGCAAAGGGAAGGCCCATTCTATTATGTCCACTGGCACTCCCACAGTCAGCTAATCCTGTTCCTGAGGACTTCCACTGAGGCAGAGAAACATCTCTGCTCTGATCTTGTGTTGTTAAGTTCTCCACCCACTGGACTCTGCCTCAGAGCAGCCATGTACTTTGTATGTGATGGAGGAGACAGCTAAAATGAACTGCTTGGTGTGGATCTTAGGTCTTGGTGGACTCTGCCCACCTATTGCACTTGATCCTTGGCTGCTGAATCGCTAATGGAACCCTAAGGTTCTGAATTGTGGGACCCAGGACACAGATCCGGATTTAAAATCTTCAACCGAGTCCCCAGCTTAATTGGTTCCAAAGACCTCCTCAGGTATTGTAATCGTGGAGAGCCAGAGGGGAAAGTGCAACCACCAGAGTAAAATCAATAGGTGACATGAGTGTGACACCACATTAGGTGCTGTAGTAAGTTCTGCACATGAGCTCATCTCCAAGAAGTCATGTGGCAGAAGTGTTAAGAGTTATCACCACACTGCATAGGAGGAAGAAGAGACTTCAGAGAAGATTAGTAAACTTCGCAAGGCTGCACAGCAACAAGGGCTGGACAAGCACTTCGTTCCGGATCCTGTGCTTGCACTTGACTACTCACTTCCTGACATGAGGAAAAACTGCAAAAACCAGGCCTGACACACTCCCCAGAGGTGACCGTCAGCTGCATCTCTCTGAACGAATCACGAATCCACCCGGGGCCAGTGCTCTCTGCTGTCAGATCAAGACGCTGGATTCCAGGATCCACGGGCCACCATGAGCTCTCAAGTGAGATTGTGGTGCAGTCCGCCCGCGGTGTGTATCAGAGGAGCTGTAAGCCCTGTGTAGGGACCTGGAATTTTCCATTAACATTTTGTGATTGGGGACAATTCATTTAACTTCTGTGGTTCTTATGTTCCTTAATTCTCAGATCCTTCTTGCTATGAATACCAGCACTTCAAAGAGTATATCACAGCATATCAACTAAAGAACCACAGCGCTATCTCAAAATTGTTTTATGGCACTGAAAACATGGATTTATAGAACGGTACTGAACTGTTTCATCACATTCTCTGCCTTTTACTTAAAATATTGGTCAGTGATAGATTTTTACATGGCATATTACACCTGTCTGTAATGCCATTTTTAGTAGACTCACACACAGAAGGCGCACACCTGCAGGTTTCCATTGGCACCCAGGAGTAAGGAGGTCCAAAGTAGACAGATTACCCTATAGGGAGGGGGAAGCATTTCCTCAATATGTTACATCAATTTGGTGAAAACAGCACTGGAAGATTATCTATATACCTCACCTCTTTTGCAGTTTGATGAAATTAATGATTGATATCTCCTAGACTTTCCACTCTGCCCATCCCCAATGAGTCTGTTTGCCCTGATTGATTTTACCTCTTTTGGCCCCAGGATGACTGCCCCTTGTCTCCCTGTACAGATTAATAATTGATTGGTTCCCAGTCAGGGTCTTAGTGAAAGGGCACTGGTAGCTTCTGGCTGTCATCCTCTCCTTGCTGGCCTGCAGGGACAGGAGCGGCTGCAGGACTCCCTGGTGGAGAAATGAAGGCGGTCTGGGCTCTCCTGCTGGCTGCGGCCCTGGGGCACGCACTAGAAAGAGGTGAGGTTGCTCCTTTACAACGTACGTGAGAATTCTAGCTTACTTGTACAAAAGGGAAAAAGCCAAAAGAATTGGTGGATATTTGGGAGAAAGGAGGAAAAGTCAAGAGGGATTAATCTGAGCTCAACTATAGCATAAGAATCTCGGGGAAAAAAGAAACTATCATCTGCCAGTTAATCCTATAAATGAAAAGTAAAGTCTGAAGAAATGCATTTCCTTTCAGAAGGCAGTGGGCCGGAGACTGATTCATCAGGCAGCACTTTCCGGCTGCAGATATTTACCCGGAATTGAGAGTGAAATGTTCTATATCAGGGATGCATAAAGCAGCTGAGGGATTTTATCCATCCTCCTGACTACCCAGGTGTGGGGTAGTTGAGGTTTTGTTCCTGTTGATTGTTTTTGTCTGTGTCATTTTATGCAGCATTTGACAATGCATTAAAGTTTTTCACATACATGCCACATACAATGAGAGTTTTCTATTACTATGAAACAACCATATGAAAGGTAATTGAGTTGTATTTTTCACTGAAATTTTTTTTAGATAGTGTCATTTTTAGACAAGGTGTAAAACTTTTTCTAAATGGTGAAAACAGATTTTGTGATGTATACAACGTCAGGAAATCTGCAGCTTGTCAACTTTCCCTATCAGTTTCAATTTACTTTCGTGGATGACTTTTTTAAAGTATAGAATGAGATCTGTATTCGCCGTGCCCTATAAAATTAAAATTTTCATTTAATAACTTCATCAAATCATATATTTATATTTATCTTATCTTGACTTACTTATCTATACATTCTTAAGAAGGCTACTAATCCTTAGTCAGCTACATAGTCTGAGACAAAGTGAAAAATTTTAAAAGTAAAATGCTTTGTACAGGCCAAGTCATGAAAACTTTTTTTTAATTTAAATTTTTATTAGTACATTATGAATTACACATCATCCCCTATATACATAAGCTTTGTTTCCTTTTTTATTACCATCACATATTTCCCCTCTTTATTTACCCCCTACACCCTCTTTCCATTTCAATATTTTCTATTTCACAATATCAACTATACATACAACTCATTTACAACTTCATTTTCTCGGGCTGGGGAGTTAGCTCAGTGGTTCCGGCGCCTGTCTTGCAAGTGCAAGGGCCCGAGTTCGATTCCCCAGTATCCACATACAATACTGGGTGTGGAGACTCACCCCAGCAGCAACCAGTACCGCATACCACAGTGCCGGGCGTGGTGGCTCACGCCTGTAATCCCAGCACTCGGGAGGCAGAGGCAGGAGGATTGCTGTGATGTGAGTTGGAGGCTGAGCTCAGGGCCAGCCTGAACCACAAAGTGAGACCCTATCTCAAAAAACCTAAAAAAACAAAACAAAAAAACCCTTCATTTTCTCATACCAGAGAAAAGAATGATATTTATACATCTGTGACCTATTTATTTCACTTATGAGGATGTCCTGAAGGTACTTCCATTTGAGTATGAATGACTCCATCGTAACATTTTTAATGGCAGAATAATACTCCATTTAAAAAGAACCACATCTTCTTTATCCAGTCTTCAGCTGATGGACATTTTGGTTGTTTCCAAGATGTAGCAATCACAAACTGAGCTGCTATAAACATGGGTGCACATATGTCGCTGTGATATGAATCTTTTAATTATTTTGTGTATATACCTAGCAGAGCAATGGCCAGGTCAAATGGGACCCTAAGTCCTGAAAATTTGCCCCAGGTTTCCCTGGGGGCAAATCCAGTCCTGAAAATCCCTGCAAATGCTGGTTCATACCAGGACCCACAAATGCAAGGGCAGATGTCTTGGTCTTGGAAACACACACAGGACCTGAGAAATGAACCACTATGTGGATACCGACTCAGTCAGCGTGCATTGGCTCCACCTCCAACTTATGGTGTCCCCGGATGAAACAGCTGCCGAAAACCGCAGTGGTTTCCTCACAAGATGTGAACTTAGCCTCCCTACCATGCTTCCTAAGGCAGACTGGCACTTACCACCTAACCCACCATACACCAGCTAGTCATTCATTTAGTAAAAGTTAAAGTAGTTTTCAGGAAATTGAGGACTTGAATTTTAATTTTCCCATTTTAATTTCTAGTTTTAGACTACTACTTGACATAATGAGTGTTTGATAAATGTTTGTGTAATATCACAAAACTAGAGTAACATCCTCACGTGGTGGTTTTAGGTATTTAAATTGTCTCAATAAAGATATATAAAGGAGGTCCTCGCAGGAATAAAGTCTTTGAAAAAGTGAAGCATCATTATTTTCAACAGCTTTCATAAGTTGGAGATAAATACCTTCTGAATCTACTTTTCAGGGTTTTTTTAATCACGGATGGATGTTGGATTTTTAAAAAACTTTTTCTGCATCTATCGAGATGATCATGGGAATACTGTGATAGAGTGTTACCATTCTTAGTCTCTAATTTGTTATATATTTTTGCCTTATTTTTTCATAGGAAAGTGCTTTTTATATTTTTATTCCTATATGTGTGTGTATCTATACACTAAAATATAAAGATAAAAGAATAGTCTTATAGAGGTGATGTTGATCTTATATTTATCTTAAATATAAGAATGTTCTTCCTTGAATACAGTCAAAAGGTGGCTGTTCTCCTACATAGATATATTGTATAGATTTGCCATTACCTTAAAAAAGAAATAGAGTTTTGTGATCCAAGTCTTTCTGTGCTTATCTTCCAGTCACGGTACTGCACTATTCACTGTTCTCCAGATTTCTTGGCGTTGGTATCTCTCTGTGCTGTTGTCCGTGCTCTAAACTCCTGTCCAAGGTCCTCTCTCCCGGCCAGCCCTACCTTGCTCTCCATGCACTAGAGCAGCAGCTTCCGTAAGGAGGCTCCTAACGTCTCCCCCCCATTCTTAGTCACCATTTATATTACTTTGTTCTCTCTGTGTAGTAATGATTCCTACTCATACTGTGTACTCAGGCTCAGGTTCCTTAAGGATTGGTGCCTTTGGAGTTTCCTAGTAGAAAATCCATATAGACTGGGGATATGCAAATGTATACAGTAGTCACAGATGGACACAAGTTGGCCAGTAATAACTAATGAGTCGATACTATTTACTATGCCAGAAGCAGTCACTCTTCTGAGCAAATTAACTCATTTCATCCTTACAACAACCTATGAAATACGACTCTCCACCTTACAAATGAGAAGCTAACGAGGACCAGAGAGAACAAGCACGGCTATGGCAGCATGGCTTCGATGCCAGACAGTCTGGACCCAGAGTTGGTGGCTCCTGTGAATAGGGTGTTTTTGGCATCACAGTTCAGGCCAGCAAAGGGCTTGGTCTGTGTTAGGTGGTATCTTTTTGCTTTTGAGAGAAGGGTCTCGCCATGTTGCCCAGGCCGGTCTCAAACTAGACTCAAGTGACCTTTCCTCATCTCCAGAGTTCTGGGGTTACAACACTTCCCCAAATCAGAAGATATCTTTAAACTTTATTTTGACTTATGAACATCTTAATAGGTGGAGATTTCACATAAAAATATAGATTTCAAGCTCCTTTGGAGGTGCAAGTAAAAGTAAGAGCCAAATCTTCCACTGGCGACAGCAGCAGGCACTAACTCTGACTTGTGCTATGTGCTAAATTCACAGCTCCCACTACTAAGCATTGTCAGTTTGTCGCCTGGGTCAAATGTAAGTTGTTCAGTTGCTGAAGTCTATGGACATATGACTTTGCTGCTTTCAGTGTCTCAGGGAGAATCGAAGATTTAATAACACAAAGAAGACTGACCCATAATCATCTCTTTACATTAAGTAGGCAAAATAACTAATTCTAGCCAAGTACATCATGTCATCTGCTTCCATTTATTCAACACAATGACCTACAGGTCCATTTATTTTTCTGCAATTGAAAATATGGTTATTTTTTATGGCTAAGAAAATCCATGCTGTATACATATGTCTATCATAGTTTCTTCATATATTCATCTATTGATCACCACCTAGGCTGGTTCCATATCTTTGCCATTATATTTTGTGCCATAATAAACATGGGTGCAGAAGTTTCACTAGAGTATAGTAGTTTTGATTTTTGTTTGTGTTTGTTTGGCTTTTTCAACTATGTTGACTTCAATTCCTTTGGTTATATACTGTTCATATATAACAGATTATACTTCTCATTGTAGAGATATAAACTTGGACATCTTAGTAAGCAATATAACAGAAGAGTAGTTTTAAAATAACACATTTTATCTTAACATGACATCATGCATGTACATTTATGAGTTTGCTATCTATTGGTCTGGCTCTTAGCTAGCAAATGGCTTTAAAAACAAAATATTTTCATATGACAAAAATGTACTAGATTTTAAAACACACAGATAATAAAATAAATTATGAAATTATGGAAAATGCTAACATTTAAGAGGATATCCTTTTAAATTTTCCTGGAAAATGTAGTTAAGGTATTTCAGTCCAGTGACAATTGGAATTAATGCCTGCTACCAACCTTGTAGAAAGCAGTGGCATTTTATTTTGCACCTGCATGGTAAATGATACATGTCTTTTAAAAGGCCAAATAGTGTTCCAGGCCCATTACGTTAGCTTATTTTTACACCTAAGGTTTGTGAATAGTGCTGAATGAGCACGGGAGTGCGGAGATTTTTAAGCACGTTGACATTGATTTCTTTAAAAAAAAAATGTGTGTGTGTGTGTGTGTGTGTGTGCAGGAGTGGTATTGTCAGATCACATGGTACTTTAATATTTTCTTTCAAAGGTGAAATTTTATTTTATTTAAATTTTCTTATTAGTATGTTTGCAGTACATAATATTTACATTCTTTGTATAGAATTAGCATAGGTACATAACATGTCTTATGGAAATCAGAACGGAGATTCTTCAAAAAATTAAAATGAGAAATTCATCTGATACAGCTATTCCTCTTGTATCCTCCTGAAAGAGTTAAATGCACCATATTACAATGCTTTTAATATTTTGAGGCACCTCCATTCTATATTTTCATAATGGCTGTTGTAAGTTACAGCTTCACTGGTAGTTTTCTCTGCGTCCTCACACCTGTCTTTTACTCCAGCCATCAAATAAGGATTGAGGTCACAGCTCACTGTGGGCTTTGTCTTTTCTTGATGATTAGGAATACTGAGAATTTTTCATATCCTCATTAGCCATTTAGATATCTTTGTTTGGAGAAATGTTTTAAGTTATTTGCTCATTTTTGATTTGGTTATTTGTTGTGGTTATTTGTTTTGGTTATTTATTGAGTTGTTCCTTAAATATTTTGTACAATTTCTGATCAGACATATAGTGTGAAAATGTTATCCCCTGTGTTGCGGGGTGTCTCTTCAGTTTGTTACCTGTTTACTTTTTGTGCAGGGGTTTTGTTTGTGTGTTTTATTTTTTTTAACATGACATAATTCTTTCTATTTCTCCCCGCTGCTGCCTGTGCCTTCATGTCATGAGAAAGAGCTCACTGCCGGCCGTGGCTGTGTCGTCTCCCCCACTATGTTTTCTTCTAAGCTAAGCAATTTCAGGTTTTACATTTAACTCCTAATCTACTTTCTATTGATATTTTCTGGATATTAACAGAAATATTGTATGGTTAGTATTAACAGAATTACAGATCTTTATCCAAAAGGACTTTCATAGTAAATAAAAAGATTTTCTTAAATGGAACATAATTAGTATGGACCTTTTTATATGATCTGTCACCAAATGTCAGCCTTACTCCAAGTTTTTGACTTTACTGAAACTGAGAAACATCACTGAGACTTTTACCTTAGCAGTTTTCCTTTCTGCTTTACTGGGTCAAACTCTGTAAGCTTCCCTTTTTAAAAGAAAAATATGAAGGCTAACAATGAAATTTTCTAGTACCAGCAGTCATAGCTAAAAACTTCAGAAAGGTATAAATAATAATTTTTCTTTAAATACCATAAACACAGTGTGTTATAATGAAATAACTCTGCAACTCACAGGTAAAATGTGTTCAAAAATTATTATGTAAAGTATTTTGGAGTTAAAATAAATGTTCCATGAACACAACTTATACAGAAGATGAGGTTCGTAAACTATTTTCCAAATGTTTAGTTAAGATTACAGGTAAACTGCAATAATTAAAATCTTACTAGATTTTGTGAGGACCGGAAGAGGTAATATTATTCAAATGCTTAGACCATCGCTAATCAAATTGTTGCCTACAGTGTTACTTTTATCCTTACATAGGTTAAATATTCCTAATCCAAAAATCTGAAATCTGAAGTATTCCAATCCTCAACCTTTCTGAGAACTGATGCTTCAAGAAAATTTGGGCCTCTGAAGCATTTCAGGCATTGAATTTTCAAATTAGGGCGCTCCGCTGACAAAATCTATGTAAATATTATAAAATTTAAATAACTGAAATCCAAACCACTTCTGAACTCAAGCATTTCAAGTAAGAGACACTCAGCCTCTTCCACTTTGAAATTTAATGACAAAAAACATAGTCCAAGTTCCCAAGTCAAGATACAAGAAAGATCACCTTCAGCTACCCCTGTGGCACAAGAAACATCTTTCATCTTCATCTCTGGAAAAGCAAGCGTAGATGAGGAGGTGAGCAGTCCCAGAAGGAAGAGAGAGGTGGGAAATGTGGAGCAGGTGTTGTGCGCGGACGCCTGTGGGTCTCCTGGCCCGAGGGAAGGCGGTGGGGTTGAACGGGCCGCAGATGACGCCTCCTACAGCATCTGTGCTGCCGTCACTGACTGATCCTTTACCTCCCTCTGATTTCAGTTTTCAGGATCTGAAATGAAGTTCCACGTGTCCCC
This sequence comes from Petromus typicus, assembly GCA_004026965.1. NCBI lineage: Eukaryota > Metazoa > Chordata > Mammalia > Rodentia > Petromuridae > Petromus > Petromus typicus. Next base: position 45,950 of record PVIR01003215.1, read on the forward strand.
CCAGACCGTCCTGGGGGACACGTCCCTGCTCCTCCAGACTGCTAAATCTAGCGATGTCCTCAGGTCTGTGAAGTTAGTTTTTAAAGGGTTGGATTCTGTCAAATGAGGCAACCCACAAAACTGCGTATCTGCTTGCAGCCGTCAATATTACTGCAGAACTAAACCAGTGCTCAGTATAGTAGCAACATAAAATGTCATCAGACTTGCAACCGTCAATATTAATACAGAACCAAACCAGTGCTCAGTATAGTAGCAACATAAAATGTCATCAGACTTGCAACCAGAAAGGCCTGAAATACAAAACGGAGTGTGGATTCAATCACCGCTTGATCTTTGACATTATTTGTAGAGATAAGTCATTCATCTCCAACAACTAGAGAATCTTCTGAAACCAGTTCAATATTTAGTTCCTCAGGCAAAATCACCATTACCCAGTCTTTGAGGAGAGAAGGGATGGATCTGTTTTGATCTCCACTGTGTATTCAGTACTGAACCCAGTGCCTAGCATAGAGTTGTCTTCAAAAGATACCTATAATCCTACCACTCAGGAGGCTGAGGCAGGTGGATTGCCTCGAGTTTGGGACCAGCCTGGCCTATATAGTGAGTTTGAAGGGCAGCCTGAATAGCATAGAAAGACTCTGTCTCAAATAAAAATAAAAATTTAAAAATACCTGTTGGTTATTTGAATAAAGATTTCCTGAAAGTATTTCAGAAGTCCAGCATTAGACATGTTTTACCAGAATATTTCACAATATACACTGATGAGAATCAGTCATGATTTTGCAAAAAGTAAAACCTGTTAATGAAATCTGTAAACATTCAGTGCTGAAAGATCACTTTATATGATTTATATGATCACTAAAATGATTTCACCAGAGCCACCAAGTTTATGCCAATATTTACTGGAACAATATTGAAGTCCAAGTCACCCTCCTCACCACTAACCGGGCAGAGAGCCCTCCTTCCAGTGGGTGTGCATGGAGCTATACCAGCTGTGGGCGAAAGTCAGCAGTGAGGCAGAGCGCGTCCGCTGGTACTAGGATACTCACCCAAAGAATCAGGCCTTTCAAGTGCTATTACAGCGCGAGCCGCCAAGCCCAGCTGATCCCCGAGGTTTTTAAAGTCACCCTTCCAACTCCTCCTGCCTCGGGTATTCTCATGCCCACAGCTAATTTGGGGGCGAGGGTGACTCTAAAACCATTTTAAAGCCTTAGGTTTAAGTTTTGCCACTTTTCTCTCGTGAGTGCGCACCCTGACTAAAGCGGTAGGTGAACAAGTACTTGGATTAATTAAAACTACCAACAACAGGTAGCCCGTGGTGCCAGCCGCACTGTTCTCACAGGCGCCGCGTGACTGCAGCACAGAAACTGAAAAGACTTTTTTAGTGAAATGAGAAACCCGAACCGGGGATGCTGGAAACATTTTCTTGAGACTAAGATGGACAGCGCCCCGTCTCAGCGCAGGCTTTCACGTTCTCGATGGCCGCGTTAACAGTGAAAACAAAACCAGCTTTGTACCGAGGGCTCATGAAGTGGAGTTAGCTCAGACTCGCTGGAAGTTACAAGTTACCAGGGATTTTTTTGGAGGTAGCTTTCTCCTAGCTCTGCTCTGTAAACAGCAGCATGCAACAGCTCTGTCTGCACCTGATACAGCTCTTCTCTAGAGAGTTTTGTCCTGCATTCTTTCCTACTGCGTCCCAATCTTCAGTCTCATAAAAGGTCATTAATGATTAATGAAATTTTTCTGCCTTCCTTTGACCTTTTGAACCTGTTCAGGATCTTATCTTGGAAACTGATAAATACATTTTAGAAAATGTACTAGATGTGAAGGTTCTCAGACATCTGAGAGCTTTGTTGCACGTTACGTTCGGTACTCCTCGGACTCTTGGCTGTATCTGCCCTGAGGCTTTGTGCTGATACCCACTTGAGTTGCCTCTGTCTTACAGAATGGTGCTTCCCAATGTTGGCTCTCACTTCATTCACCCTAGAAATCTACTTTGGCTGCCTGTTTGAAAATATAGAACAGCTTCCTCTAGGATCAATTTTTATCATACATCCACCAATCCTGAAAACAATTTTTGCTAGAATTTAAAATTTTAAAAACCTTCCTCAATTTGAATCCAAACAACCCTACTTCTACTTCCAACCATGAAACAAGCATTTCTATCCAGATTTATGGAGTCTTCCTAGAACTCTAACTGGTAGAGAAATGAGGATATCTTTGGGACAGAATACATGTTGCAGTTACACCACATCCTTTAACATGGCATCATTCATGTTCAAGCCAAGAGGAAAAATTCCTAGAGTTAAAAGTCCCTTAGAACACAGATGAGGCCATTCATATACTTCCTACAGTCAAAAGAGAAAGGGTCCCAAGGTTGGGAAATTTCCCAGAATCCACTGCATAAATGATTAATGAGGACAGAGAATACTGACAAAGGGGTCTGGGGAGAGTGAGGAGCTCACCCCTGCAGGGATGGCTCCTGTGTGCTCCTTGGGTGGACCAAGTCCAGGTGCCATCATTTATCTGTTTACTCATGGAGAATAAAAAGTCTTCAGCTACTTTTTTACTTTTTTAAAATTTATTTATTTTTAAAATCTTTATTGGTACATTACATATATGCATCATGATTGTGCTCCATAATGGGGATTTGTACCAGCATAAGACACAACTTAATTCTCATTTTTTCCCATAGCCCTACCCACCCTACCACCCCCCCATATACATAAAATTTGTTTCCTTACTTTTTGTTATATTGTGAAATAGAAAATGCTCAAAGTAAAATAGGGTGAAGGGGGAAAAATAATGAGATTATAACAAAAAAGTCTTCAGCTACTTTTAACCCTGAAATAGCAACCTCATTTACTTCTTGCTGAGAATGAATTACATTTAACGCTTGACAGTGGACATTTATTTCAAGTTGAAGGCCCCAGTTTCCAAAGGGAGCGCCTCACTGCCTGCAGCCCCAGCCCCCCGAGAGCCCATTTCAGGAGGGGAGGAGTACGAACACCTTGTCCTCCAGCTAGGTCTAATCAGACCTGCAGGCCACTCAACCCATCATCCCCTGCAGATGTCTCCAGGGTGCTTCCTTGAAGCTCACTTAGCTAAGCCTGAAGTCAGGAGAAGTCCTTTCCACCTTCCCCATATTTATCAAACTGACGACTGCCTTCAGCAAATACTTTGCCTAACTTTCATTTCTTTCCCAGCTGGGCCTGAGCTAGAGGGCAGAGCTGCTCACAGCCCCTGCGTGACCCTGCCTCCGCAGGGCTGCCCCTCGCTGGCAGCAGAGAGCCCTCTGCATGCACTTTCTAGTCTTTTCTGGTTAAGCCTTGAGTGAAGCCCAGACAGTAAAACAGGGCGAGAAGGGAGGGAGGGAAGCAAAACCATTCCATCTTGGCATCGTAATACAGATGAGACCCAAAGGGATGGCTTTCTTATTAACAGATTCGAACTCTGGTTGACACAGTCATTGGACTAATCCACTTACAATGTTAATTCACTGTGGTTTTTTTTTCTTTTGCTATTCATTAAAAGATAGCCACAATTACAAAGTTATTGCCTATTACATGAAAATAGCTAAAAAGGCACCCCCAATTAAACTACATACAGATATTCAGATAATGCTACTTTACCATAGATCACTTTATACATGTTCGTTTTATGTAATAGATACTAAAAGGAAAGGACAAATGTTCTATTTCCGCTTCCTAGGCCGAGATTATGAAAAGGAGAAAGTCTGCAAGGAGCTCGCCTATCTGGGAAAAGACGACTTCAGAGCCCTGTAAGTCCTGGTCGTGCTAAACTCTCTGTCATGACAATAACTCTATGGTCATGAGCAATACTGAATGCCCGCTGACGTCCGGACCGTACAAAAGCAGACGACGTCTGCGGAGATGAGAGGCAGGCTCAGGACGCACGCTGGGCAGGCAGGCAGAGCGGGGATACCCAGCACGTCCAGCAGATCCATGATGACTGCGCAGGAATAAGGTAGCAACAGTAGAAGTATGAGTGAGTTTACAGAGTGACTAAGGAGTAGTTTTCTGAGGTAAATTAAAATATAATATTACATTACAGGACTGTGGTACACTAAGGTAAAAAGGTTTGGGACAGGATTTTATAGGAGACTTGAAACAGTTATTGGTGGGCTTGATAGCAACTCTACATCCAACTTCTGTTTACAAGATAAACTTCCCTAGAGCAAAAGCTACTTTTAAAATTCAACCTAATTTTTAATTAGCCAAATAAAAGGGAAATGTATGAACTATTCCAGTTATAAATTGACCATTCCTCCTCTTTTAACATCAGCAAAACCGTAAACATTCAAGCACCCTGTTGTGATTAACACCCCCTCAGGTCACTAGTCCTCTACAGCAGGAAGTTCTCCAGGGGCACCTTCCAGCAGGTCGGCCGGCTGGTACAGGAAGTGGTGGCGCTGACAGAGGAGTGCTGTGCGGAGGGCGCCGACCCCGACTGCTACGACACCAGGGTGAGTGTGCGGGCTGCTGTCCCTACAGTGGCTCCCGGGAGGCTCCGCCGCCTCCACCTCCACGGAGAGGCTGAGATGGCCACACTGCTCACCCTGAGTTTAGGGAAAGTATCGAGCCGAGACGCTCTGCACAGGGACGGGAGCAGGATGAAGAGTTTGCTCCTCTAATTCGTTCACCACGTTGCTTTCAGTTGCTCGCGGCTTTTGGGAGTCTTGCTCCACAGTCAGCCGGCCACAGGCAGGCTGGCAGAGGGGGCAGTAAGGAAAGCAGCAGAGGCCCGAGCCGCCCACTTCTGCCCCTTCTGTCTTGTCCAGACTACGCAGGGCAGGCAGCTTTCACACCCGTCACCCTAGGGCCTAGGCCGGGCAGTGCACCCTGAATCAATCATATCCTAGGGGTTCAGCCACCTCCAAAATAGCCTATGACCACACGAGGCTTTGGGGAACATCTATACCCAAACAACAACAGATGTCAAGATAATTTTTCCATGAAGAGACTATCTCTAACCTTTTACTACTCTGTGATGTCAGTCTCTTCTCTCCAGTTTTACCTCAAGTATCAATCATTATTTCCAAAAAGAACATTCCTTGCACACCGTCCCCCAGGCAAGGCACTGTCCTTGAGGACACACCAGGTGGCAGAGCTGAGGCAGGAGGTCAGAGTACACGAGCGGTCTTCAGCGCTGGTCTGGAAAGAGCAGCTTCCAACGCTGGAAAAACGGGTTTTCACACCTTCATCTTTGACCTACTGAACCTGGGCTTCGGTGTCGAGCAGCCTCCGCATCTCTTCTTTAGTCTATGAATAACTGTGATGCAAAAGCAGGTTCCAGAACAGCGAGGCTGCTGCGTGACGCAGCTAAAGCAGCGGGTGCTGGTGTGGGAGCCGCAGAGGGCGGCGGGTCACCTGCGGAGAGCTGCTGTCCCCGCGCAGACAGGGCCGAGCGGCTGCGAGTCTCGTGGCCGCAGTCGGTTGTCTGTTATACAGGTTTTATTGTTGTGCTGCTCTGAGGGCAGCCCTTTCTTAGCGCAAATAAGCCCTGTACTCACCCTTGCTGCGCCGGTGTGACTTTCACGTTCACGAACCATCTCGTGAAAACGCGGGCACAGCGGCGTTGTGGACTTCGCTCCTAAAGGGAACGTTTAAATTACAGACTTAATGCTATGCTAAAGGATGAGTACAAATCAGAACAAAAGACACAATAAGAAGTAGGGAGTTAGAAGTTTCTCAGGAGGAAGGGATCAAGAGATGGAGAGAGGGGGACAGGGAGCGCGGGGAGGAAATGGAACCTGGGGCGCCGCGCGGGCACCGGCCACGTCACGTTCGCGGTGTGCGCTTCGCACGCGCTCACGGAGGAGGATGTCGCTCCCAGCGGGAGCCGGCGGGGGAAACCTGCGAGTTCTGCCACCGTCCCCGTTTTCTCCTCTCGCAGACCTCGGCCTTGTCTGCCAAGTCCTGTGAGAGCGACGCGCCCTTCCCGGTGCACGAAGGGACCCCCGGATGCTGCGCCCAGGAGGGCCTGCAGCGGAAGCTGTGCATGGCCGCGCTGAGCCACCCGCCGCGGGAGTTCCCCACCTACGTGGAGCCCACGAACGACGAGATCTGCGAGGCGTTCCGCGAAGATCCGAGGGGCTTTGCTGACCGGTGAGGGGTCCTTATTATAAAGAGAACGGTAGGGTATAAAGAGCTGGAGCTCACGGTCCTGACTGCCCCTCTGAGCAAGCCGTTTTCTGCAGCCGCCTGCGGCCCGCTCGCAGAGCTGGACCTGGGTCTGACCAGGGCGCGCCCACCGTGCCCAGCTCTGCCTGCAGCGGAGGCAGGTGCCCCTCGGTGCACGGGACATGTACTCACAGCCCCAGTGCGGAGTCCTCGCTGTCGCGGTCCTTGCGGGCTCCCGGTGACGAGCGACTCCTTTGCTGCCCACATTTTAAACGCTGACTTTGAGAGAAAGCGTTAAAGTGCAGGCCCCCCGCCCCCACGTCTGTTTATCTCCAGAAACAGCCATGCAAGTGACACAGGAGCTACAATAGAGGTGTGGCTTTGACCTCCTCACTAGGAGGAGTCAGATTAGGCTCTGATTTACGTCTGTCTAGAAAAGTCTAAGAGTGATCAGAAATGACCAAGTCAGTGTTTAAAAGACAGCAGAAAAATGATATCTACACATACAGGTAAATTAAAAAAATCAAAAGCAATGTCATTCAAATTGTCCTCATTTTATAAAAGTTACAATAAACTGGCTTGTCCACTCCTATAAATCTTTATAGAAGACTATTCCCCAGATTTCAAAAATCTCTTTTAGCTCATAAGGACCTGTATTCTTAAAAAATTAAAATGATTTCTCCCAACAAAAAAGTAAAGGAACCTGTAGCAGTTGTCTGCAGTCATCAGCTGAGATACATAATGGAAAGTAAACCCGCTCGCTGCATTCATCGTAGTTATTTCAATAAGTGGTTTAAGAAGCAGTGGCCACGGGTGATGCACTTGTCTAGATATGCAGTCACTGAGGGGAAAGTTACTCCTCCCTCAGGCAGACTACAGGGGAATCAACATTTTTTTTTTTTTTTTTTTTTTTTTTTTTTGCTTTTGTGGTTCAGAGTAGTCCTGAGTTTACTGTGTAGCCCAGGCAAGCCTTGAATTCAAGGCAATCCTCCTGCCTCTGCCTCTGAGTGCTGGGATTATAGGCGTGAGCCACCGCGCCTGGCGTCTTGATATGTGGTTCTCCTTGATGGTGGGTGTGAGTCATCATGCCCAACATTGTTGTATGTGGTTACTGGGGATCAAACTTGGGACTTTGTGCTTGCAAGGCAGGTGCCAGAGCCACTGAGCCAAATCCCTGGCCCAAAGAACTTCTGTATTTAAAACAAATACATTGAGTAAGTAAGACCAGTGTTACAGATCTTTCGGTAAATACTTAATAGTTTTAGGCATTAGAACTATAAACATGTGTCATTTCTCCACCAAATACTTAATGAAACATTAGCTTTAGTTTTCTTACAAATTTTTTTAATTCGTTCTGTTTCTCTCCCACAGATTTTTGTATGAATATTCTAGTAATTATGGACAAGTCCCACTGCCGCTCTTAGTCAGTTACACCAAGAGCTACCTCTCTATGGTCGGGGCCTGCTGTACCTCCTCAAATACAAATGAATGCTTTTTGAAAGAAGTAGGTACCATTTGTGCATAGTTATGCTGGATGTTTTTCCTCAGCAAAACAGGGGGCTCGGTCATCTAACATGTCTCTGTCCTACTCTCTAGAGACTGCAGATCAGACACTTATCACTCCTGACCACAATGTCAAATCGCCTCTGTTCACAGTATGCTGTTTACGGAAAGGAGAAATCACGGCTCAGGTAACGATGAAGTACAGGGAAGTGTCAAGTCCGGCTCTGTCCATGTGCATGTCAGCATTCTCTAACACGGACTTGTAAAAGATGAGGGAGCAAGGACAGAACCGCTTCAGTACTCACTGACATCTTGGAGCTCTTGCTTATATTTGCTTTTTGCATTGAGACAGTGCATTTGGCAAAACATAAAACCATCACACACACTACCTAATTAATCGTTACCTTATACTTGCATTAGTGGCAAGGAATTTACTCCAGAGAAATATTTCTCTCCAGTGGGATGAGGATTAGGAGATGAGGAGGAAAAGGCGAAAAGGAATTGAGTGTCCTGCACTTATTCCAGCTCCCACAAGGAGTGTAACTGCTGCTCACTGAAAACGTGGACTAAGAAAAAGAAGTGTCATTTGGTCTGAAGAAAAAATTATACATTTCCTAAATGGTCATAGGATAGAAAATGTCCCAGTTATAATATATAAATATAAAAGAATACCACATTTGCCAAGATTATATTGTAAAAGACTGCTAAATGAGAAATACAAAATCTTGCTGGAGGAAAGTCATAAGAATGTAAAACAAATGGAAAAACATCTCACACTCATGGTTTAGAAGGCTTAATAGTATCAGTACGTCCACCCTACTCAAAGCAATCTGCTGACTTAATAGAATCTCTGTCAAACACATGTTTTGCAGAAACAAAATATCTGTGACTGTTCTATAACGAATACCTGCAATAATCAGCTGATAAAGGTGACAGGCTTATTTTGGTTACAGTTTTAGAGCTCTCTGTCTGTGTTGGGCTGAGCCTGGAGTTGTACACTGGGTGCCATAGCGTGACAGGAGCACACGCAAAGCACACTGCTCACTTCATAGCCAGGAGGTGCAGGACAAGGAGATGGGGCTTCATACCTTCTATGCAGGGTGTGTCCTGAGTAACCTAAAGGCCTCTCCCTAGGCCTCACCTCAGGGATTCCACAACCTCCCAGCACTAGGACCTGGGACATTCCAATCCAAGATGCGTCACCATCTTAATAAAAATGGGCTCTCAAGGACCCCACATGGTCAAAGCAAATTTTCTTAAGTAGAGAGTTTAAAACATCTGGGTAACAAACTAATACAAAGTACAAGGCTCAGGATGTGTGATACTGACATGCAGTGACCGGGGGGATAGAATAGCGAGCCCAGACATAACATCCCATTACATACGTACCACATGCATGACAAATTACACATGGAGACTACTTCAGGAAGAGATGCGGAGAGATCTGGATATCCACAGGCAAAGAAATAAACTTGGACCCTCATATTATGCCATATTCAAAAGAGAACTCAAAAAAAGGGATTAAAGACCCAAAAGTAAGACCTAAAACTATAAAACTAGGAGGAAAACATAGGGGGGAGTTTTCAGAGTACTGGATGTGGCAATGATTCCTTTGACATGACCCCAAAAATATGATCAGGAAAGACAAGGTAAGTGGAACCACATCAAATGCTAAAATTTCTGTCTAGAGGACATAATCACAAAGAGGAAAGGAAAGCAAGGGATGGTTGAAATGCACATGGAACATTTTTATTTTTAAATTTATTACAGTAAAGGATGCACTGGTCTTGATCTCATCAAAACACTCTCCCTGTCCTGGAGCACACTTGTCCCATTGTTCCTGTCCCTTTTTGTGTTGTCCTCTTTCATGAGGACTTCGTTACCCTGCAATGAAAATGCCGTGAATGCTGCCACCAAGGGCCAGCTGATGGAAGGCAGCTCATGCACAGGTAGCATCTGCCTCAGGCGCCTTCCTCACCACGTCAAGCGCTGTGTGAGGTCTTGCTCTTCCTCGAGGTCACAAAGAGCATGGAAGGCCAGTGTTCTGAATTGACTCGGGCATCGACGCAGCCAGGACACTGCAACACAGACGCAAAGGAGGACTCCCAGGTCTGTGTCCGAAACTGGCAAGGGTGGTGAGAGGCGTGTCTCAGAAGGGACAGCAAGTACTCTGAAGGGCATTAGTGTCGATGTGACTCTCATTGTGATAATGATGTGATTTTAAATAGTCAGCAGTGTACATGGATGTACACCCCATGTTCCTGTGGTGCTGTGCACAGTGGCCAAGCCCTTTGTATTTGATAGATGAGATGATAGAGAAAATGCTGTGTGTGCATACAGTGGAATATTCCACAGACTTCAAACAGATAATGCCGTCATATTCTACAACCCAGATAAACCTTGAGCATGTGATGCTAAATGAAGTAAGCCAGTTAAAAAAGCACAGATACAAACACCACTCATAAAAGTACTTAAATTAGTTAAAATTATAAATTAAAAAGCAGTTAGCTCATTACCAGAAACTAGGGATGGGAGAGAGGAATCAATGTCTAATGGAAATGTAGTCCCAGTCCTGTAGGCCAGAACTGCGGAGGACGTCCATCACTTGGCAATGAGAGTACATACAACACTGTCAGATTCTATACATTAAATCTGCTCAGGAGGGTACGTGTAACACTATGTTTCTACCACAGTTCTTTAAAAAGCATATTTAGTGATATCTTGATATATTGGGAATATTAATGTTAAAAGAATATTTAATGATCTTCCTGAGATAGTGAGTAAAAAAAGTACATAGGAGAATAGCACAGCACGATTCCATTTACACAGATAGATCTTGTGTAATACTTCCAGATGCTTTATAAGATAAGCAGCTCTCCACTCTGCAGCGTGGGGTTATAGCTGCTTTATTACTCCCTTTAGCTATAGTTTTGAAGTGAATTTATAAAGACTGAGAGGTCACAAAAGTACAAGGGCCTCATGGATGCAAGACGTGCCTGCTCTCTTCCTCCCCCGCAGCTATTTCTTTTTCTCCATGTCTTGTCCTACGTGTTTACTGTACGCAGTGTGTATAGTCCTGCATGGAGCCAGTGCATGTGACACATTTCATCCTCCATTTTACCCCCTTTCCCACCCCTCCATCTCCGCATCCTCTTTCCGTGGGAGAAAGATCTAGCTCCCTATTTCCAAGTATCGGTGCTTTCTGTATTGCTGTTTTGGATATGGCATTTCAAATGTATGCTTCAAGGATATAGATCCGGCCAAAAGGGAAGTGTATTTGAGTTCTGAAAATCAAAACATTCCTTTGGGTCAATCTGATTTTGAGTGTGTGTTTGGGTACAAAGAGTCCATGATGCGGCAGATGCGGCAGATGCGCTCCATGCTTTGCAGCTACGTTACGTTATTCATCTAGGCAGTATGTGGTTAGAGCCGAGGAAACTGAGAATGTGCGGAGAATGACATAGTCCTTTTCCGCTCTTCAGCCACCTCATAAAGCTAGCCCAGAGAGCTCCTACCGCTGACCTGGAGGACGTTCTGCCACTCGCTGAAGGTATCACGACAATCCTCTCGAAATGCTGCGAGTCTCCCTCTGAGGACTGCCTGGCCAAAGAGGTATACTGCCCACCACTAACACCACTGTGTTAATGCTGGGGTCGTGAGCTAGCGGCACGCCTTGTTCTGAGATGCTTGTCACATACATAGTCTTCCTAACTCTCCAAAAAAGATCAGCAGGCTTGAGTGATCTGAAACCGTGAAACTCTGAAGTGGCAAACTAGACGGATAAGGACAAGGTTAACGGACTCCCAAACTCTTACTCTACCTGTGCCGCCCAGTAGCCACTGGCCACATGTGATTATGTAAATGTAACAGTTCAAATTGAATAATATATTTATATTGAATATAATTTAAAATTCAGATCTTCTCTCATACTAGCCACATTTCAAATGCATAATAGTACTGGATGGTGCAGAAATAGATCATTTTGGTTACTATGTGAAGTCCTAATATTAGTGAGACCATTACACTATCAAAGTCTATTCATGTTTTTATTACATGTTTTATGATTTGACGAGCAGCTCAAATGTTTTCACTCTTTTCAATATGGGTTACTTCCTCAAGTAGATGCTAACGGGACTACTTGGTCTAGATGAAGGTCCGTCTTCAGAGTCTTGTCCGCCTCCCTAGCAGCAGATATACTGCATTTCCTGGTCTTTTCCATCAAAAATGAGCAGTGGTGAAGTGGATGTCCTCTATGATGCGGTGTAATGCTGACGAGGACTCTGCTGCATGTACTGATTGCATGTATCTCATCTATACCTCCAGATACTTCCTACTTTTATTTAAGTAAGAGTATTCACACTGGCTTTTTAAAATGTGCTTCTAGAACTTGTAAGAGTCTTTATTTTTAATAAGACCACCAAGAAAGCTAATGATGCATGAATTCACCATTCTTTGGTAGCTGCCTGAATACACAAAGAGAATCTGTGACAAGTTATCCAAGAAGAACTCAAAGTTTGGAGAATGTTGTCAAGAAGGAGCACCCTTGGGCACCTTCACATGTGTGTACTTCATGCCAGCCGCGCCCGCCCCTGAGCTGCCGACCATCGAGCTGCCCACAGACAGAGCGGTGTGCGCCCAGCCGGAGAGGAGAGCGGGCGACCAGTAAGTGGGGCGCCCTGCAAGCACTGCCGCCCTCCTGGCCCCACCTACTGCAGACACGGGCAAAGTGCTTTCATGTTTTCTCTGAGCCTGAAGTATTTGCTAATTGATTTTAAATGAATTTAAAACTGAATCATGTGTTAAATGATTTTAATAGAAAGATTCTTATATGGAGAAACAAACTTGGAGTCCCAGAGTCTGCCTCTCTGATAGTTACTTGTGTGAGGTGGAAGTGAGTTAATCTTTTTGAACTTGAATCTCTCCTTAATTCACTTAAAAATAATATTCCCTGAGTTTGTTAATAAGAAATGTGTGTAGAAATGCAAGTGAAAATAAACGGGAGATTTTTATAGAATAAAATTCCTCATTCATAAAATACAGTATGAGAAAGATTTGTCATGTATTAACTAGTTTTATCTATTATATAACTCACTACCACTAAATGTAAAAAGAATGTTAGTGTAAAAAAATGATGTCTTTATTTTTTTTACCAACTACAAAAAGAACTATAACATAAATATGCCATGGGTGGCATCTACTCTGAATGTATGACACTGATAGTATAAAATAGTTCACAAATAGGTTATGCATCAATTCCCAATTATCAGATAGCAGAATACACTTTGCTGTTTTGGATATGGCTGGAACTTTGATTTACATTTTTCTTATGAAAAATGAGTACTGTTTTTATAATTGCATAAAAAACAGTAAGATAAGGTAGAAGAATTTACACAAACCTACATTTACACAAAAGTTGCTTAAAGTACCCACTCAAGGTTACCCAGAGGGTCACTTGTATTACACAGGGGAGTTCCGTAGGAGATATACATACATCATGTTATACGTTTATATTCACTTGTATCATGTAATATATAAAATATTATACATTTCAAAGTCAGTGTTAACACATTTTAATGAAATTATAATATAATCTAAAGCCTGTTTATTTTGAGTCAATTTGGGCTAAATCTGTTAGTTAAGATGCTATGAGCATGTGCCATGTCGACACACGAACACATACACATACTTACAAATGCTTGGAAGACAACTGTGTGCCTTCTCCCGTGGCAGGTTCACGTTTGAATTAAGCAGAAGGACCCCTGTTCCGGAAGTGTTCCTCAGCAAAGTCCTGGAGCCGACCCTGACAAGCCTTAATGAGTGCTGTGAGTCTGAAGACCCTACTGCCTGTTTCTCTGATAAGGTAAAAGGTTGGGGAATTTCCTTAGCAACCATGTGGATCAAGAGCTGAGAAACTGCAGCTTATGAGCTACTGGCTACTTTGTATGGCCTGCAGTGTTAGAACAAAAACAATTATTTTACATGTCTTAATTGTTCAAAAAAATAATCAAAGAAAGCTAAGGATTTAGCTCATTGGCACCACACCTGCCTGGGAAGTACAAGGTAATAAGTTTAATTCCCAGTACTGAAATTATAAAAAGAAAAGAAAAGAAAAAAAATTATCAAAAGTAGATAAGTAGTTAATGGCATGTGAAATTCGAATTTCAGTGTTCATTATAAAGTCTCACTGGAATATATATATATATATGTATATATATATATGTATATATATGTATATACATATATGTATGTGTATATATATATATACACATATATATGTGTATATATACACAATGTATTTATATATACTATATATACACACACACACACACACACACACACACACACACACACATATTGAGCAATCCTCATTGTTTGTTATTTATGCAGTGTTCAGGGCTACTTTTGTCTAGAGGGGCATAGTTATCACTGAAAGCATGTGCAGTCTACAAAGCCTGAACGATGTACCATCTGGCCTCGTACAGAAAACGCCTGCCAGTGCCTGGTGTGGGCAGGATGTGGGGTCTGACTTAGTAGGCTCATGGGACAGTGTGTCAAGAAGAAGGATTTCATTATGGATTACTATTTTTTTAACAGGGCTCTCAACTGAAGAAGAAATTATCTTCCTTCATTGAGAAGGGAAAGGAAGCATGTGCAGATTATTCAGAAAACACATTCACTGAATACAAGAAAAAGTAAGGGGCTTCTGGCCGTCTTCTCCATGGGCATCAGTATGACTGGTCTAGTACCGTATTGTGACTTAATGATAATTGGGAGTCAGGATATGCTAAATGAACGATAAAATGAAGAAGTGCTATTAGAGTTTTGAAAAGTAGAATCTAACATCAATGTAAGGAGCAGCTGAGTCCTTTTCCTAGGAAGAGAAAAGCCCTGCGCCAAGTGGGTGGCCAGTTACAGCAAAACCTAGCACGTGGTTTGCCGACTGCTTGCCCTGAAGCTGTCTGTAGATGTCGCAGTACCTACTGGGAGCCATAAAACTGCTGGTTTCACCGCAGACACCTGACAAAAAGATCTGGACTTACAGTCCGTTGCTGTGTCCGTTGTCACCAGAATGTGCTCCTTATAGCCTGGGACATAAAAGTGGGTGACCAGTCATCATACAATAGGCATTTTCCTCAATGAAGCAGAGGAGAAAGCATTTCTTTATAGACAGACGTTAACACTGAAATAACAGACCACAGTAATGAAAGAACAGGTGCTGAATCCTGGGGAGAAGTTCCCCGTTGAGAAGGCTGAGTCATCCTCAACTTTATTTAGCAGCTCTCTCAAAACGTTCCAACCCCTTCTGAACCAGGACTCCAAGCAACCACAAACAGAACTTCCAAAGAGATCGCCATGAAGAATTCCAAAAGCAGGACGTCATCAGTGAACCCATGAACTGTACCTGAGCAAAACTCTAAACCAGAAGAAAACCTGCAAGAGCTGTCAGTTAGAAGCGGTGTGTTCCTGACTCCAGATGAACATGGAAGACGCTTGACATTTGGGCTAAGAGATCAGAGAGGATGAATTAGGGAGTTTAGGTATCTGACATTTCCTCCCCCTTATTTATTTTTCCATTTCCCACATTCCTGCCAGTCAGCCTTACCTCCTGCTCCAGCAAGAGCTTATTTTAATAGGCTTTTAAGGACAACTGGTCTCCCCCTTTGCTGGTGTCTCTTGCCAGCCCCACTCCAGATACATGCAGATCTCCTCTGTCTCACTGGTCACTTCTAGACCAGCAAGAAGATCCTGAAGAAGATCACAAAGTCAGGGCACCAGAATCCCAGACTGTTCAAATTGAATTGTTCAAATCACGTGCTACCAAGTCCCTCACTATCTTGATGTCAGACAGCGAGGGAACAGCTAAAAGCAAGAGCCGGCGCACCTGAGTCCCATTTCAGGGCTTTTCTAGCACCAAAGAGGGAAATGTGGGAGGGAAGGAAGCACATGAAGCCAGGCGAGGGCTGGAAAGGAGCTATTCCCTAAGGAGCGTGAAAACTAACGCTGCGGAGCGAGCGAAAGATCA
Organism: Petromus typicus; assembly: GCA_004026965.1. Lineage (NCBI taxonomy): Eukaryota > Metazoa > Chordata > Mammalia > Rodentia > Petromuridae > Petromus > Petromus typicus. The sequence goes on from PVIR01003215.1 coordinate 61,619, forward strand.
GAGGGAATCAAAGAGAACATCATCCTTGTTGAAATAATGCAAAATGCAAAGGCGTGGAGGCCAGTTTTAGGAGCAGTTTGTATGTTAACTTTCATGGTCTTAATAGGGGCACAGATTTTTCTTTTTAATCTCAAATATCACCAAAGACAGGGTTTCTGATATTGATGGGTATTTCTTTTTCATTTTTTATTGTATAATCTCTGAAATGGCTGTCACTTTGCCTTATAACATTCATAACGTAAGACCTTGCACGAAAATGGCGTTTCAGGCTCTCCAAGAGACTCAGGGCTAATCTGCCCGACGCCACCCTCACCGATCTGGCCAGCCTGGTGGACAAGCGCGCGGACTTCGCCTCCAAGTGCTGCTCCATAAACTCACCGCCTCGCTACTGCGACTCGCAGGTAGGAGACCGTACTCTGTCCTGAAGGAATCTGTGCACTCAGATTTACTTAGTCCTCCCTTGTTACTGAAACGTTACCATGGTAGCACCATTATGACTTTGGTGTCTAACCAAAGAGCATAAGAAAAACGACTCCTTCCACACCACACTCACTTAAAGGCAAATGAATGAAAGTAGTTAGAAGCTTAGCAAATTTTATGTTTTAAGAAACAAAAGGTTTGTGCACATAGGGAGCAGTGCAGTGTTTTTCAGACTACAAATTGGAACCTGGTAACGCTTGAAAAGGGAACGAAGAGAAGACTGTGCTACAAATGCCAGTCTCGACATGTGCGTGTGTGCTTATGTAGCTACACACACGCATACGTGTGGACCGACGAATTCATAAACGACATACTTTTAGAAAATCGATTATGCCTTCTATTTTAGCTATCAAAATATTAAATTTAACTTTGAGGGTTTTTAAAAAAAAATTTTTTTTAAAGGTTTTTTGAGACAGGGTCTCGCTTTTGTGGTTCAGGCTGGCCCTGAGCTCAGCCTCCAACTCACATCACAATCCTCCTGCCTCTGCCTCCCGAGTGCTGGGATTACAGGCGTGAGCCACCACGCCCGGTTTAAAAAAATTTTTGAGGCAGAGTATTGCTTTGTAGTTCAGGCTGGCCCTGAATTCTCTATGCAGCCCAGGCTAGCCTCAAACTTAGGCTCCTGCCGCTGCCTCTGCGAGCTGGGATTACAGGCATGAGCCACCACCCCCGATCTAACTCTGTTTTAATAGGATACCAGAAAAATAAACGTAACTGAAGAATTTCTAAATGTCAAAACATGTTTCTTTACCCGTAGGAGTTATTTTCTGAAGTTAAAGGAGTTACCATTAGATCTTAATCATTTTAAGCATGAATATTTCTTCTGGACATCATCAGTTGCCAGTCAGTTCTGAACGATGAAGAAATCGGATGCTCTGCGACTCTTCCGTCTTCTTCACTCTTCTCAGTTTTGGAATTCTCCGGACGTCTTTCTTTAGATGTCTCTTTCCCTTCCCCCTCCCCCACTCCTGCGCCTCTTCCCTGGCCTCCCTTCTTTCTGAAGTATAGTTGCACAGTAGCACAGCGGGTATTCTTACCCTGCACAAACACGAGCTTTTCTGTTCTAACAGATGGGGCCGAGTCTCCCTGTTCGCGGTGCCTGCGGCCTCGGGGATCTCTGTTCTCTGCGTGACTGACGCACAGCTGCACCCCAGGGGCTGTGGGCCCTTGTTGCCTGCCCTTGGCTCTCTGAGCCTGAGATTTGTGTCTCGTATTGCAGTCTCCCCACCAACGCACCTGTTAGCCCTGCTCTGCGGATGGATGTTGTGTAGGCTTTTTTCAGAAACAGCCCGTGTGTAGACACAACAGCTCCGTATCACGCCACCATCTTTTTTTTTTTCATTTAACTCTGAAGCTCATATTAAGTCGTACATTTTTCCCATATTGGTGATTGCAGTTGAGATTTTTTGTTTGTTTTTGAAAGATTTAATTTATTTTTTATTTTGTTCTTATTTATGAGAAAATTAAAACCTTTCATAACTAAATAATGAGAGTGATGACAGCTAGTACATAATGTGTCATTATCTTTAAAGTAGATACATATTCCGTCGAGTTTTGAGTCCTATCCACTCTGACTCCTCATTTCTCAAGTCTACCTCTCTTTTCCCGCACTTTTGGTGCCTCACTCTAGGACTTCTTTCACCCAGGCCAAGGACTCCCTCTGAGTCTGTCTCCCATCTGGCTTCACCCTCAGTGGCACATCCACACTGAGCCCAAAGCGCCCTGTAAAACACAAACTGCAAGTCCGCTCCTCTCGCACATTTGCATCACTTCCGGCTGCAGGCTGAGGCCCCCTCGCGCAGGGTTAGGGCCTGTGGTCTCCCTGCAGCTGGCCTGCCCTGGGCTCTCCTGAGCCCCCTGCAGTTTTCCAGACACAGTAACTTGCTCTCCCCTCATCAGGGTTTGGGGTTCTGTTCAGACATCAGCCATCGGGGACCGCTACCCCCCTCAGTCAGTTTTTCTCATACCCCCTAAATCTCTCTGCATATCATTAATTAGCATTGGTTATACTCTTGACTTCTTTTTTGGGGGGGAGGTGTATTTCTCCAAGAAGGCTGTAAACTATTTAAGGCAAGGAACACTACAAAGCTAAATAAATGTGTATCAGGACCAATAAGAACTGCAGCAAGAAACTGCATTTTGCAAGACTTTTCTCCTAAGCCAGGTTTCAAAATGTAGGATGCCTTCTCTGTGGTCTAACAGTCTGCAAATAAAGGCCCTTATAAATTATATATAACATTGTTTTTGTTACCAGATTGATGCTGAAATTAAAGACATTCTGAAGTCATAATGCATACGTATTATCTCAGGTAAGTACATTTTAAAACTAGAGCACCAAAGAATGCAGCATTGTGCAATATATTTTTTAATTCAAATATTTATTGGTACATTATATACATATATCATAATCGCATTCATCATTGAGAGTTTGCATCAGAATATGACACAACTTGATTCTCTTGTTTCCCCTCCCCCACCCACCCTGCAACCCCACCCTTTGTATCCATAAGCTTTGTTTCCTTTTTTTATTACTATCACATTCTTTTCCCCCTCATGACTTACCTTTATACCCTATTTCCTTTTAAATATTTTCTACCTCACAATATCTACTATATGTACTAGAACTCATTTACATCTTCATTTTCTCATACCACAGAAAAGATACAGATGTGTAAATATACAATACATGTTAAAATCCTTGTGGGAATGAGGGGTTTTTTTCAAGTTACTTCTCCTGTTATCTACTCGATTTATTTTATAATTGAGAATGCAAAATATCTAGGAAAAGTAACGGGCTTTCATGAGCACACACAGCCAATTTCTGTCACACCTCCAGGGGGATGCAGTATGTTGCTACATCCAGCATAAGTTCACAACTGAGATAATGACGCGGCAGAATGTTAAAGTTCCTGGCACTTTTCGGGAAGAGAAAACATAAGTACAGCCTCTTTTCTATTCCAGCCTCTTTTCAGAATCTATACTTTCATTCACTTTCCAATGAAGGTAGTAAATTATCTCCTGAGGAAGATTTTAAGAACATTAATAGTTTATTCAGACATAACTTCATAGCTTAAATTCAAAGTGACCTTAACTCTCAACCAAAATATTTTCTCTCCAGATCTATTTAGATTCACTTTAAAGAATGACATCGAGATTTTTAAATGATACCAATGATGGAGGGGGTTTACCTTAGATCCTAGTTGAACTGAGGCTTTTGAGTGCTATCAAATTTTTGTTTTGTTTATTCTCTTCTCTTACTGTGGTGTCCAAAGCATAGAACCAAATGCCCCATAATCCACTGACTAACAAAACTAAATTATTTCACCATATTCTGCTTATCTACTATTTAATTTGAATTATTTGGAACAGTAAATAATGAAAAATTCAAATAGTGCAAGGGGAGTGATGGTCAAGGAAACTGATTTCTGGATTCAACCAGTCTGGATCAGAATCCCAGTGAGATTATCTATCTTTGTGAATGTGAATAGGTTGTGCCTACTGTCTGAAATTCAGTTTCCTTCTCTGCAAAGTGAAAATGTTGATTTCTTATCTCAGTGCCATTGAAATGACGTGTCTGTGTCTAAAAATTAATAACTACTTTTAGCAGTAATACTGGAAAGTTGTCATTGATGCTTCTGCTACTGATGCCACCTCCCAAATGCACCCTCCTAGGACCGAGTTCCAACCCCAGCCTTTGCTGTACCCAATATCCAGCAATTGCAAAGGCCTCACTGTGCTATCAGTTGCCCTTCTAGCTCTAGAAATAATCCTTTTCCTTCATAGTCATTATTTTCATCTGTATAAAAACTTCCCATCTCTTCCCTCTGTGTTTAATCTATATTTTTCTCTAGATTTTAAGAAATCCTTCAATTTTTTTGTACCACCTACTTATTTGGCCACTCAAATACGTTTTGATCACCTAGATAGAAGCCAAAAATCACCCAAAAGTTTCTCCCATAGATTTCACTAAATACACTGGTTCATTGTAGCTCAGTTCTACTCAGCTTATTAATCATAGTCTGTCTGCATGATGAAGGTCTACCAGTGGTCCCTCACATCCGCAATGGCTATATGGCTTTGAAAAACAAGATGACATCTTCACAAGGTTATGGGACTGGTGCACACGGAGTCTAGGAATAATGATACAGCCTGAACATTGTTTTAGGCTTCTAGAATGCAACCAGTGGGTTTATGCTTCTAAATCACAACCAGTTTCAGAGAGAATTTTGTAGCCCTATCGAACAACCATGGATTCATTCAATTACCTGTAGCTTTGACCCACAACAAGATGATCCCAGAGATGGGCTGCGCTAGAACCGAGTCCTGATTTAATACTAAATATTAATACTTTCCCTACCAGATAGAAATTGTTCTATCATATCTTAAATTACTCCAGAAAATATCCATTTTCTTCTAGGATTTTTCTCTGACTGCAGCAGATAAGCTTGCTGGTATCTGAAGAGACACATTGTTTAGGGTAAAGCTGTTCCTAAACAGGCCAACTAACTTTGGGGCCTTATATTTCTCCCAATAAAATCCTCTAGCGAGGGATCTCAGCAGCTCACAGCAGGCAGAGTCCTCTGTGTCTGGGTGTTGTGATCACGAGGTAACAGTTACATGGCTCTCCACGTGGTTATCACCATCTCGACAGTTTTGGGGCCCTTCTTCAAGCCCTCAAGCCCTCACAGCCATATTTGCATGCCCCTGGGAGGGAGTCACTGTCTCAGTCCCACACAGCCAGGTAATCTTTCCCTTCTGCTCTTGAAAAGTGTGGATTTCCAAGGGACGAGGGATTTCTGAACTTGGCAGAATCAAGCTGGGTGAGAAGCAGTGTAGAACCGGAGTCGTGGCCCGCACAGAGAGCCCACAGTAAGGACAGACAAAGGGCAGGCTGGCAGAGGCCTCTCACCCTCATCTCAGGGCACGAGCTTACTAGAGACAATACAACATGGGATTGCTTTCAGTGTGCAAACACGACTATTAAATTGTCATAAAAGACAGAAAACATAAGGGGCTATACATTTACCCTAATCCAAAGTAGAAGATAATTTGATTTTTGAGAACTTGACCCTCCTCAGCATTTTATCAAAACAAAAACTCCTGAATGGGTGAGTTTCTCAGCTTTAGGGACAGGATTATATTTCTCAGCTTCCCCTCCCTGGAAGGCAAGCCCTGAGATAATCGACTTGGGAAGAAAAGGGCTGCATGCCGGCTGCCACTGTTGGCGGGCCAGCGCAGGCCTGGGCTGACCACGGCTGGTAGGCACTGGTAGGCACTGCAGAGCTGGGCGGAAAGGTGAGCCAGCAAAGGAACAACCGACAGCCGGCAAGCAAAAGAGGAGGTTGGGACCCCACGCTTGTGCACCCCGGTGACCCCAAGATCTCCCAACTCTCAGGCCCTGCCACCTCGCAATTATGCCATCCTCACAACCAAGATTTTAGCGCACGAGCTCTTGGACATTCAAGTTCCGCACTGAAGCAGGGGCCTCTTCACAGGCCTCATCTCCGCGTGTGTCCTGCCATGACTATTCATCCTCACAAAGCAGAAAGTCAGACGCATTGTTAGTGGGAAGAAAAAACCACTGTGTACGTACCTTGGCATCACAAGGGTGATCCTTCTTCTTTAGTACTGGGAATGTCTGACTTTCTTCTTCTGGACCTGTAAAGTACAATACATGGATATACAGATCGTTCTATCCAGGTTGTCTTCACCATAGACATAAAGCATCAGTGCCTTGCACATCTCCTATGAGCAGGCTGTGGTCAGTGGCCACGAGCTCTTTTCTGACTTACCATGCATCTCCTCTGTTCTTGTAGACCTTGCGCTGGGACAACAGAGTCAAACCAGAGCATTGCGGAGACCCTCGGATACGCCCCACACTTTCCGGCTACTCTGCCTTCACAGAATGACCATCATGACAGTTTGCTCTGAGAATAAATTGAAATGCAATGCAAACAATAAATACAACCAAGAATGATGGTTTTGAGAACTGTTCATACATCTTTCCCAAAGATGAGTGGGAGGCAGCCTGACCTCACCAGTCCTGTATCCTCAGAGCTTTGCTCTGTCTCTCAAAGACAACTCTAATCAACCACCATGTAATTCCCAGAGCACCGAACTGTGTTCCCTGACGGGTTCTCAGCCTTAGTGGGTGCCATTAGGGAGACGCTAGCCAGCCTTCCACCAGAACTGCCCAGGAAGTCCCCTGCTCAAAGCAAAGCAACATGCCCTGAGACTTCCCTCGCATCCCAGGTGCAGGTAGCAAGGGTTAGGTAGGGGTGTCCACCTTGGGGTCCTCAAACCTTGTGGCATGACAGAGGTTTTTCTTCACTTGTTTTTGCTAGGCTTACTATAAACAGAGTTTTTCAACATACCTCAATTTATAGAAAATCATGATTTTCTATGTGCCTTCTTCGCCCAGGAAAAATGAAAGTGCTCTAACTTTGAAAGAAAGATCTTATTTTCAGGATAAATATCTCTTTTAAACCAATACAGGCCAAGGAAAACTTTCTAAATGCAGAGCGAATTGCTGGGAGAATTTGAACTCCCCTCAGTAAAGAAGTCAAGTTACATAATAGAAATGAAACATGTTTCATGGAAAACACAAGTGGTGTTCGCCCAAATGACTGTCACTTAGCAGTGTTGTAAGTTCCATCCAGAACTACATCATTTTGAAAATTGAACCAAGATCAAATGGCCTAGGTTCAATTAGAAAATAAAATGTGTGTCTCCTCACAGTTTCTGTAGTAACAGGTGCAGTCTTACCATTCACAGAGATTCCAAAATGGAAAATTAACCTCAAATACAGAAGCCTTCCAGGTGCAGTAAGTCACAAAGCAACAAAGGACTCATTACATAATTAGGCAGCATTTCTGGATATTCAAAAAATATCTGCAAAATTGTCTTCCAAATGTTTAAAACAACTCTGAGAAGAAGGTATCACTTATAAAATATGAGAAGACATTTTCCAAAAAGGTGAGCCAGTAGCTTGGGGCATTATCAAAGCACAAAGTAGAGGTTTCATTCAGTTCCAGCATTTCATGGAAAACTAACGGGCACAGTTCAACCAAGTTAGTTTTTGTTTTTGTTTTTGTTTTTTTTTTTTAAGTTTTTTTTGAGAGAGGGTCTCGCTTTGTGGTTCAGGCTGGCCCTGAGCGCAGCCTCCAACTCACATCACAGCAATCCTCCTGCCTCTGCCTCCCGAGTGCTGGGATTACAGGTGTGAGCCACCACACCCGGCACTGTGGTATGTAGTACTGGTTGCTTCTGGGGTGAGTCTCCACGCCCAGTATTGTTATGTGGTTACCGGGGATCGAACCCGGGTCCTTGCGCTTGCAAGACAGGCGCCGGAACCACTGAGCTATATCCCCGGTCCCAAACCAAGTTAGTTTTTGAAATACAGTGTATTTCTCACTTCAAAAGTCAAAACTGACTGTATATAATGCATCATATCCTAAAGTCATGAACACCTTTTTGTTAGTAATTGCCCAGAATAATTGCTCTGTAAAATTCCTTTGGAAAATTCTGCTCTGCTTTCATTTGACAGATTTACAAATGACTCACAAAGCACTGAAAGCTAACTCTTCAGGTCAAGCGTTGTTACCCTTGTTTAGGCAGAGCTGGGTATTTCTGTCTCTAAAGAGCCAATAAACTTTACAAGATTGCTGGAGTAGTCTTCACAGTTCCGCTGAGCATGCAGCAGCACCTCGGTCCCCCAGTGCTTCTCTCTGCGAGCACCCGGGTTCAGTAGAAGCCTGATTTCTCTTCTGCTCACCAGGCGAGGAATACCAGGATGGCCGACCACCCCACAGCGATGCAAACGCAGCCATCTTCCCAGAGCTGTGGAACAAATTAGGTTTGTGAACCAAAGTACCGCTGTATTCACCCGTGGTGAATGCATTTCACCATTTTTTTCCTTAAATTATGAATCATTGACCCAAATGTGCGTCCTTTTAGTATGAGTTTATTTTTGTATATATATGCCCTCATATTTTCCCATTTCATAGAAAACAGATTTGATACTATATTGTCAAAATATGCTTCCCTTTTGTGACCTGACATTGAACAAATGCTGTCCCATCTAGTATCAAGCATAGATAATTCCATTAGTAAATTTATTGTTTAATGAGAAGTCTTTAACATTTTTATTCTTTTTAAAAATCACCTTTATCCAGAACCTTTTGGTCCTTACCATGATAGAGAACAAATTAAACCTTGCATTTTTTTTTTCTGAGGGTGACATTTACAAGTCTCATCTTTCAGCGTTTTCCAAGGAAACCAATAGTAGGAAATAGAGAGATAAAGAGATTTGCTTTACTTTATTTTCTAATTTTTTTGGTATTAGGGATCAAATTCCAGACCTTGTGTTTGCCAGGCAGATGCTGTGTCTTACCTAAATCCATGACAAGAAATTTGTTTTAAAGAATTGGCTTAACCAGTTTAAAGCTTGCCACTATGCAACTCATACAAGGTCCAAACAGCCTACATATTCAGGCAGGAGCTTTATTATAAAGTTGAAGTGGAATTTTTCTTCCCTGAGAAATCTCAGTTTTTGCTTTTCCGGCCTGTATGTAATGCCTACTGAGTGAGGTTTGCTCATACTATTGATAGTAACCCTTTAAAATCAGCTGATAGTAAACGTTAGTCACATCCACAAAACACCTTTACAGCAATGTCTACATCAACATTCTGATAAATGAGTGGGCACCGAAGCCCAATTTAACTACCATTTAACTTTCTCTTCAACTTGCAAGGCTAGAAGGTGTTTTTCTGGATTCCTGGCTCCTCCCAAGGATGGTTCTTAAACATTTGCTGCGAGGCGCGGGGCGGGAGTGTAACCCAGCCTGTAGATGTCTGATGTACACCTGCAGTCCGTGCTCCCACAACCCACGAATGAGTTGTAAGGAACAGTGGAGGTTACGAGTAGGAAATATTTATTGAGAAGGAGACACAGTTTTTGAGAAAGGACCTGAAAATGGGTTTCTGCAGACCTGACTTTACAGTGAAATCTTAAGTGGAAGCAAAATTACACTGTGGGTACAACGTGGGACAAAACTATGATCACCCAATAAGATTATAAGTTTCGGGCCAGGGATTCAGGTCAGGGGTTCTGCTCCTGCTATGCACGTGCAAGGTTCTGGGTGCAATCCCCCAGCAACCACATGCAACAAAGCTGCACATGGTGACTCACACCTGTAATCCCAGCACTTGGGAAGCAGAGGCAGGAGGATCACCAGGTTGTGGTCAGGCTGGCCTGCATAATGAGCTCTTCATTAAAACAGCCTCCCTCTCAAAAAACAGTCCCTACCACTCCTCAGAGGTTGAGATTTAATCAACCCTGAGCTGACTACTACGCACCCAAGCTGCACAGCGACGGCTTGAAGCTCGGTGCCCTCACCTGGGTTAGACAGGCAAATCTTTCTGAGATCACCCCGTTTGGATCAGAAACTGACTCTGCTGTAACTAAACAGGGGAATAGTTTCTCCTGTGAACTGGCAGGCAGAGGAGCAGCCCCCCACTTTTTTATGGCCCTGAGCTTCTTCAGATGACACCGGAATGACTTTGTCTCCAGAAAAGCCATATGAAAACGAGGCTATGTGAATATGCTGAGACTTTTGCAACCTTCTGACCAAGTGACTGTGGTACTTGGAATAAGAGGATTAATGTGATGAGACCCTGATGTGTCCCCACCTCTCATGTAACCCCTCCCAGTTACGTGGTTCTGTGCTCCGTGTGCCTGTGTAGCCTAAGCGCCTCACATCTGTAAGCATGCCTCCTTTTCTAGATTCCTGAGACCCCGCTTCTTGTTCAGGCAGGGCGACCGCTTTGGAAGGAATTCCACATTGGTCTCGGCCAGCGTAAATCCTCTGCTTCAAAGGTCTCGAGTGTGTCCTGCACTCTCCAGGACCGATGGCTGCTTTTCTGCTGCTCCGTAGCGAGGCCTAAGCGCCAGCACTTCATCGTTTCAGGCTGCCATTGCGCTCGAGTATTTTGTCCACAATTACACAATAAAACATTTATGTCCAACTAGAGACCTGAGGCATGAACGATTGTGAAGGGACCTGGAAAATTTCTATTTCCTCCATGATCTGAAATATTCTTTTTTTCACTGACCAGAAAGTAACACAGGGGAGTAAATAACCTCAAAAAAGGGAAAATACTGTAACTCCCAACTTGTTAGATATCTGAAACTCAAGTCTGGATTCTCTAAGTTCTAAGAATGAGTTCTAGGAATAATGGCATTTAAAATAGGAAAACTTTATTGAGAAAGAAGGCTTCTGCCTAAGAGGTACAGAAGGGGGACCCAAAAGTGGGTGAGCCTGGGTACCAGATTTCCCAGGGAATATTTATGGAGCAAAGCTATGAGGTGAGGCAGCTTCAAAGTGGAACAGAGCTAGAGCATTGCGAATACAGTCACTTAGGAAATACTGATCACGGAGGGTCTAGTGGGAGAGCAAATCGCTAACAAACCACCAGGATTCCCAGTCAGAGATCTCGCCTGGGGAGGATGCCAAGACCCCAGCTCCCCAGGCCGTGGACTCTCATTAGAATATCACTCACTGGGATGCATATTACAAGGATGCGGCCCTCTCTCCACTTCTGCGAGTCTAAAATGGCTCCATTGCCCCCACGGTGGGCTCCTTGAGTGCCTTTCAAATGGTCTCCTCACAGGCCAGCCTGTCTACCTGCCTACGTGCTGTCTAACTAGCTTGCCTTCCTACAGCATAAGCACCTCATCCCGGGCTTCTCAGAGGTAAGACACAACCAGACGACCGGTTCCAGGCAGACTGGACACGTCTCACTTTCAGGGAAACAGGGTTGTTCTTTCAACTGCATCCACCATCACAAAGTTCACAAAAAACAAATAATGCCTTTAAAAAATCAAAATAAAAAATGCTTTTTGCTCTTTGGCAAGTTCTAGCTGTAATTAATGACAGTCCTGCCTCCTTGGCAGGGATAGATCAGGATCTTGGGCTTCCTACGCTGCCTCTACCCATGGAGGGACTTTTCCAGCTGTGGATGGGTGTGAGCGCCCACAACCTTCCCTGTCAGAAGAGTAAGTTGCAGGCTTCTCCTTGAAGTCCCAGACCATGCCTGATTCGAGTGAGGAGCTCTGCCTCCCCCTTGTGGCGTCCATGTGTAATGCGGACGGCTGAACAGAAATTCTGAAATCAGATCTGAAAATTGTCACCCTGAAATCATCCGGAAAATGCTTTGTGTTACAGCTCTATTTATGACCATGTGAAAAGCAGCTAACAAGATGCAGACATTTCCACGTTTTCTTAGAAATCAGCTGTAACAGTTGACAGCTTTGACAGCTTGACAGCTTCATGTCCACTGGATGTTCCAGCCAAGTGTTCCACGTAGTCATCGGCGCCTCTCTGCTCAGACCCACGGCTCTGCAGACGCGCTGGCCCTTGAGTAAGGTCAGATGAATGGCCAAAATAGATACCAGTGCTCCTGTCAGGAGTGAATGGGATTTAGAAAATATTACTTCATCCGGAGCTACGAAAGACCATGTAGCCCTAGAAACTGTAACCCCAGACTTCCCTATGATTCAGAGTAAAGTGATCCTACTAAGCTGAGTAGAAGAGGTAGAGGAACACCAAACATCAAAGGAAGTCCGAAGCACGTCACCGGAAACAGACGCGAAGGAAAGAAATTCCATACTAGCAACAATCTTCACCCTAACTGATGCTCAACACTCAGTCCACCAGGAGGCGAAAGGATAAAGAGGGTTGGAAAAAAGAGGGAGAGCGAAGAGGAGGGAAGGAAGAGAAATTCCCAGCTCCCTCAGTGCAGATCAAGGGGCCACCAACGGGGAGGAAATCAACAGCCTAGGGGCTGAGATGGTAACAGAGAGACTAAGAAACCCAAGGAGTTCGAGTCCTCAAATGTGATACAACTAAATGGAAAAAAATGTGTTGGAAGAAACACTCCCTTTAACAAACAGTGCTGGGAAAACTGCTTGTACACAAACAGAAGACTAAAACTAGACTCATCTCTTACACGTGCTAAAAATCCAAACGGGCCAAAGATTTAGATATCAAAGCAGGAACAATCTACTGGGAGATAAAAACAAGTCAAGCTCTTGAAGTCACAGGCACAGTAGGAACTTTTGTTCGTAATAGGAGCCCATCTACACAAGAAATAACATCAAGAATTAACAAATGAGATTATTTCAAGTTTAAAATTTCTGCAAAGCAGCAGAAATAGTCAATAGAATGAAGAGACAACTTATGATGAGACTAGATTTTTGTCCACTATTCCTCACAGGACTCTTATGTAGAACATATAAAGAGTTAAAAAATTAAACACCTGAAGTAAAAGATCCAATAAACAAATGGGCAACTGAAATGAGTGGATACTTCTCAAAAGAAGTAAAACTAAAGCCATGAAAAACTATTCAACATCGGGGACCACTAGAGAAACGGAAATTAAATAAAAGCGGGCTTCCTCTCGTACCCTGGAAAAGATGGCCGTTATGAAGAAGTCAAATTATAACAATGCTGGCAAAGCTTGTGGGGAGAAGAGAAGCCTTCTACACCACTGATGAGAGTGGACATTAGTATGGAAGTTCCTCGAGTAACTAATACAGAAACTCTATTCAAACCCAAATTCCTTTCTTCCTGAAAGTACTGGAGACAGTATATTAAAGTGGCACGTGCATAGTTGTGTGTATGGTAGCACTATTTATAATACTGAACCTTACAAGTGGCTTATGTGTTCATCACCAGGGGACAGAGACAACCTGACACGTGTCCATGAGGGACTGCTAGTGACACCAGGAGGAGGTGACCTGGTGCCATTTGTAGTAGAGCAGATGCACTGTGAGGCCATCATGCTAAACAAACCAGACACACAAGCACATTCCTGCTCAATGCGAGGTGAAAATATGTGGAAAGAGTAATGGGTCTGTCTGTCCTTTCTTACTTTCCCACCTGCGATCTCATAATCGCCATCGCAATCCCGTAGGGCAGAGGATCCAGGTCCTGTGGCACCTCATTTACAGATGAAAGAAAACACCAGTGACGCCACACAGTGGCAAACCCCACAGACTGAGCCAGTGACAGCCAGTCCTCAGTGCTTCCCTTGAGACACGGGCCCCTGCTCCTTGTGACTGAGCTGTTTGCGGGAGGGGCGGCCCTGGGAGCAGGGCTTCCCAAGGAACTGGCCAGAGCTGAGCCAGGTTGCCATCACCACTGCTTTCATCAGCTGATAATCAAATGCAACGACACAGGACCTAAGTGTGCTCGTGGTGTGGGTTGAACTGGGCCCAGCACGTCCTCCCCGCAGGGGCTGCGGCTGGGATCACTGCCAGAGCTCCTCACTTGCATGTGGTGTTTGGGCTGGAAGGAGTCGAACAGCTGTGGTTAGGAGCGGGGCAGGTCCTCCAGGTCTCCACACAGCAGGCCGGGCCAGCCAGGCTTTCTCACCATGGCTACCGTCTCAAGAATGAGCTTCCCACGAGACAAAGGCAGAAACTGTCTTTCCAGCTCGTTCCAGAGGTGAGGTAACATGGCTTCCACTTTCAGCAATAAGTTCAAAGACTTCCCCAGACTGCAGAAAGCAGTAAAGGGTGTGCAGACCTTTCAGGATAACTTTGTGTACTTTATCTTCATTATGCCCCTTGAGGCGGCTATTGCTACTGTCCCCCAAACCACAGATAGGACTCTGAGGTGTGCTGTGGCTGAGTAGCCCTGCCGAGGCCAGAAGTCTGCAGGTGTCAGTAGCCGTGATCCCCACCCTGACAGCAGGGCCGGGTGCTCATCAACAGCTCTGCGAGGTCGTTTGCTGCCAGGTAGAATAAACGCTGAAGGTGACGTTCATACTTCTCTTCATCCCAGTTCCACACTCAAAAAGGCTGGTCCTGGCAATGCCACGTTTTGCAGCAAGCTTTCTTTTGATGTTCTGAGGCCAGGTCTTGCTCTGAGTCCAGGCTGGCCTTGAGCTCACCATCCTCCTGCCTCAGCCTCCAGAATGCTGGGATTACAGGCGTGCACTGAGTCCACCTCACAACCACAGGGCTGCTTCCACTGAAGTGCTTCAGCTCTTCCAGGGAACACAGACATGCAGAGCACTAAGCAAAGGGTAGAGGACGCCGGTCGAGGGAGGGGACCGCCCCCTGGCTACTCCGGAGGCTGTCCGGATGAGGCGTCAGCCTCTCTGCCAGGCAACCTGGGGAAGGGGCCCGGTAAGGCTTCCCATCTGCTCAGCCAGCACCCCAGGGCTTTGTGCTCCTGCTCCTCCCGAGCCAGGACAGCTGTCTTCAAATTCCACCCGGAGACTGAAACTCAGAGGAACAATGAGACCCGTGCGGCATTCGCCGGTATCTGCCTGCGCAGTCATCACAAGTGCTTTGGTTTCACGTCTCTGTTGACTGTGGTAACAGGCGGGAAGGTGACACATCCAACAATAATCAAAATACATCACTGCTGCTGCTGCCTACACAGAAGGCGGGAAGAGACCTCACTGATAGGGCCCCCAGGACCCTCCCTCGAGGTCTTTAGCATCCTGCTGACAACCACCGTGCCTGGTTTTCATGCAACTTTCCGTTCTTTTTAACGCATTTGTGTTATTAGCACATTTGATGTATTTATTCAGCTTACAAATCGCACTAATAACCTAAAGTGACTTAAATTTAATTCTCTTTCTCAGAACTACTTGTTCTTTATAAACTGACTGAAATTAGAAGGTGAGGATCTCAGAATGTTAAAGTTTTAAAAGCACATGGGCCGAAGCAGGCTGCCAGGAGGCCAGGCCCTGGGGCGTGCCCTTTGGGGCAGGCTAGGAGTGAAGTGCTATGACTGCAGCCACTCTAGATGCCTCTGCCCGAGACAGAAGCAGTTCAGTATTTTCCAGGGCCATGTCCTCGACACTGCGAGACACAGTCTGAAGGTCACAGGAATACGTAACTCAGTGAGATCACAGCACCTCCCGAAAAGCAACGCAGTGACAAGCTATGTCCACCGATGAGACATTTGACAGCTGGGATGGGGAGGACCTGACTCATCAGATTAGGTCACCTGGCCAAGGACACGTGCTGGCTACAGACACACGGCAGCGCCGCGGCCCCGGAGAGGGCACGCCTGAGGGCCGCGGCCACAGAGAGAGGGCACGCCTGAGCACCGCGGCCCCGGAGCGGGCACGCCTGAGCGCCGCGGCCACAGAGAGAGGGCACGCCTGAGCACCGCGGCCCCGGAGCGGGCACGCCTGAGCGCCGCGGCCACAGAGAGAGGGCACGCCTGAGCGCCGCGGCCACAGAGAGAGGGCACGCCTCAGCGCCGCGGCCCCGGAGCGGGCACGTCTGAGCGGCTCCTGGCCACCGGGAGGAACAGTGACGAGTCGGGAAGAGCCCTGGAGAGGGGACAGCAAGGAGCCATGCCGAAGACCCGTTTTACTTCCCTGGAAAATTCTTAGGTTAACAGTTTGTCACGAGAAACGTTAAACCCTCTGAACACAAGGAAAACAATTTAAATAGAAAACTAAGATAAATGTAATCCTGAGCAGAAAAATAGACACAAACTGTTTTAAATTCTTGTATCAGAATTCTGGAAAGTAGTTCATAAAATAAGCTTAGATATTATCAATTAATCAGATGAAAATAAAATAAACTGAGGATACCAAACAAGAACTCATGCCTAGCTTCCAATTTCTAACAAATTGTTACTGGGGAAAAAGCGGAGAATCACATTATGAAGACCCATCAGCTATTGACTCGAAAGATTGGAATGATCTCCAAATAGTAATGAAACAGTGATTTATCTTGGTTAAATAACATCAGATACTCTCAGCAGTTGGCAGTTATATAAAGTTAATTTTCAATTAACAGAGCCGTATTTCAAAATATTGCCCTAAGCATTTCTGTAGTGCCACAGAGCGAGAGGTAACTGCACACCGGGACACACAGTGGGTGTCAGAAGGGGGAAGCTCACTTCCGTGCGTGGCCGTCACCTCCTAGCGAAGTGAAGGCGGGGACTGGAGCTACCACAAGCTAATACAGAGGAGCGTGCGGCGCACGAGTGAAAACTCAAGGAGAGCATCACAGGGCAGCTGCAGAACGAACAGGTTTTACAATTATCTCTACGTTTTGATGTGTTTTGAGGAAACACAAGCCTGTAGAAGTTAGGTGGAGTCACATTCTCAAGATTCCATTTGTCAGGGAAGAGAAGGGGATGGATTTAGGTTAAACACGGACTAATGCTGGTTACGTGGGTCTCACATTTCCATACACTAAAAACACTGCAAGCAAGTTTCTAACAGGTTAAAAAATTTTAAACAGCTCTGTTTTCACCATAATTTAGGATAGAATATTGTTCTTGAAAAGATATCTGCCTCTTCTTTTTTATGTCCCTGCTATAGTTTAAATACCTGAAGTAAGAAGTTATGGTTTTCTAATCAGCAAGTCAGAGAGCTTGCGCGGCCCGCCCTCTCTGATGTTTACGAGCAGCACAGGGAAGGCTTCGCCCAGGCCGAGGAGGATTCTTCCCAGAAGCTCACCCCCTCTGGCCGCCCTGGCACAGCGACAGCACCGCCCACGGTCTTCGCTCGTCCTCCAGGAGATGAGCAACTGGTCTCCTTACTCATGTGCCTCACAAGAATCCGAGGCAGGAGAAAGACAATAAATGACCTCATAAACTTGCCCATCTGTAGCCTGCATACTCATGAGATCAGAGCACGTTCTGTTCCTGCCTGTGGAATACAGTATTGTGGACAACTCTTCGTCAAAGACCGGCTCGTGCCCCTGCCAGCCAAGCACACATTCTTTTCTTTGTTTTCCTCTTTATAAAAATCTCTTAGTACATGTGCGCTATTGTCTCCTTGACCCTTTGAAGTCGACAACTATCGGTTTATATTTACTCCTCGTCTTTGTAAATGACAGTCTGGCCCTGGAGACGAGACTGGACACTCAATTTAAACAAGTTTTACCCTGCTTGTAACAAAGACTGTTAACAAGAATGTGACCATCTTTTAAATTAGACTCAGCCATCAAAGAATGAGATAGGAGTAGAGGACTGTATGAGAAAGAGCCACAGAGAGTCAGGACTGGACATTCTGAGCACTAACTTGGTGTAGTCTGACCCCATTGCAACTGCTTTTAAAAATTATTTTAAAGTTGTTTTTTACTCAACTCTTATCTCACAGTAACCCTTTAACACCTAGATGCAGCATATCTTAATTCTCCCCCCCCACCCTTCTTCTTCCTCAGTCTTTGGGACCCTTTCTCATTTTCGGAGGATCTAAGGTCTTATTTCTAGAACACATTCTTAACGAACTAGCATAAGTCTCATTATTGTGCCCTCTATTCTTTCTCTATTCTTTAGTAAAATACCTATTTTGCCCCTTGTAAAAATGCTAAGGACAGGGCCGGGGAGTTAGCTCAGTGGTTCCGGCGCCTGTCTTGCAAGCACAAGGACCCTGGTTCGATCCTCGGTAACCACATAACAATACTGGGTGTGGAGACTCATCCCAGCAGCAACCAGTACCACATACCACAGTGCCGGGCGTGGTGGCTCACGCCTGTAATCCCAGCACTCGGGAGGCAGAGGCAGGAGGATTGTGATGTGAGTTTGAGGCTGAGCTCAGGGCCAGCCTGAACCACAAAGTGAGACCCTGTCTCAAAAAAAAAAAAAAAAAAAATGCTAAGAACATGAGCAATGTGCATTTCTCAGGATGAAGTTCGATCCTTTCAGAGATAATTAAATAAATACACCATTATCTATGAAATCCAACCCTGACCTGACTTGAGAATGATGACGCTGTCCGTCTTCAGTGAGGCTTTGCTGCCAGGGCCGGTTCCCACTTGCCCGGCATGCTTCAGGCCTCTGTTTGAGGCAGTTCCTTCTCATGAAGCAGCCGGGCCGAGGAAGGGCCACTGTGGCCCACGCCTGCAGTGTGGGTAGAAGAGAAAGAGGGCTTGAGGGGGAGGTCCCTTCTCAAAATGCACAGTTCATTTTGTGCACCAACTGGAAAACTCACCTCTCTACTACTCTTTTGACATGAACTGGATGGTTTGAAGTCCTTTCTTTGATGTGAGAACAGCCACCAGCACTTAACTAGCCCCTCCCTCGGGCCCAGGTGCACATCCCAGCTCTGGGCACTGATCTCCAGGTGTCCTGTCCCTGCCACCCTCAGCCAGGACCCTCTGCTTGAGCCCGGCACCCCGAAGGCCTCTGTGTCTCCCAGGGAGGTCCCCGCCCGCTGTCCACTCTGGTACTAGAAGTCCACCCAACCTAATGCCTAGCCAGGACCATGGCTAGGGAACAACACTGGATCTCAAGGGTGATCAACAGGCAAGGGCTGGTGCAGGGTGTGGACACAGCTGGACAAACTGCAGACGTGCGTATGTCCGAGAGGCACAGAGCGAGCCACGGGGTGGGACGGGCCCGCAGTGGACTCTGTGCCACCTGTCAGAGCTCAGAGGAATCTAAGTATTGTAACCCTAAACGTGGATTGTGCGGTTGCTGTGAAGGCACATTTGCCAAGCTAGGATTTAATAGCTGGTCAGCTTGATGGGAAAGATTTACACATTTAGACATATGCCAGGTGGGTCTCCATGTAGGTCTTCATGCCAGAGCTATGGAGTCCAAGTCAGGCCCGCAGTGCAGACACTGACACAGATCAGACCCGGTAAGTGTCCACTCTGCCCCCAGCCACTTACAGCCCCATCAGAGTGGTTGAACATTAACACACCAGCCTCAGGCTTCCTAGGATGTTGATGTAGCACAAACTACTGGCCCTCTCCTCCAAAATCAAGGATGGAAAAGCTGAAAATGTGAGCAGCACTACCTCCTGGGTGAGGAGCCAGTAACCATAGTAACGAGGATGAGCACCCTTGAGGGCCCGAGGACCAGAGGCTCCCTCACACAGTGCCCAGAACTTCTGAACACTGCAGGAAGGAGGTTGTGAGACTCAGACCAGGACAGAGACAGCTGGAGGGAAATTCTTCTGATACGATCTTGCATTCAGAGACATTTAAAACCCAAATGAAATGATAAAATTATAGGCTAAGTAAGCAAAAAGCTAGTCCATGTTTTGGGAGTGAATGGCTTGCCATAAGAAAAATGCTGATTCTTTCCAATTTTATCTATAAATTAAATGCAACCCCTACAAAAATGTCAACTGAACTTTTCTGACTCACTCAAAATTGTTATTTGAAATATATGTAGAAAGATAAGCCCCACTGAAAAGCCAACCTCAAAAGGCAAGGTGTGGAATATGCCTAACACGCTATTAGTACATATAACCCTACAATATAATAGAAATAGAACATATAAACAGATAAGAAGAACATAAGATAAAATCAGAAATATATGGGAACTTAAAATGCAATAGTAATGGTACCAAAAAATCTACGTGAAGGTCGGATCATTTTGTGGCTTGACCTGAAGGACTATCCAGGAGCCAGGTGTGGCTATGGTAGAGCCTTACTCAGCAGGCGTGAGCCCAAAACCACAGAAACAAAAAGACAAACACAAGAAAACAGCACCTGCAAAGGAAGACTATAAGAAGATTAAAAATTTAAATACAAAAGATGTATCCCTGGAATTAATAGGAAATATAAGGATGTTTGTAGTATGGGATAGGGGCTAAGGACAGTCTTTTAAAGAAATTCAAAAGAATACATCATAAGATTTGATCAGTTTGATTTCATCAAAGCTAAGAAACTCTGGGGGCCGAGGATTTAGCTCAGTGGTTCCAGAGGCCTGTCTGAAGGCCCAGGTTCAATCCCCGGTAACCACATACCATACTGGGTGTGGAGACTCACCCCAGCAGCAATCAGTACCACATACCACAGTGCCGGGCGTGGTGGCTCACGCCTGTCATCCCAGCACTTGGGAGGCAGAGGCAGGAGAATTGCTGTGATGTGAGTCTGAGGCTGAGCTCAGAGCCAGCCTCAACTACAAAGCGAGACCCTGTCTCAAAAAAAAAAAAAAAAAAAAAAGCTAAGGAACTCTGTTCAATGAGGGATACCATGAGTGAAGTTCACAGAAAAATGTAAAGAAGGAGAATTTTTTTTTTTTTTTTTTTTTTTTGAGACAGGGTCTCGCTTTGTAGTTCAGGCTGGCCCCAAACTCAGTATGTATCCCAGGCTAACCTCAAACTCACAGCAATCCTCCTGCCTCTGCCTCTCAAGTGTGAAGATTACAGGTGTGAGAGACACCACAACCAGCACTGTGATGTGTGGATATCGGGGATTGAACTCAGGACCTAGTGCTTGCTAGGCAGATGCTAGAACCACAGAGCTAGGTCCCTGGCCTCAAATAAGAAGAATTTTAAAACTGACAAGATTTTAACAACTGAAAAATATTAACAAATATACAAACAAAAAAAGAAAGAAAAGAAAATGCTTCAATTAAATGAATGCATGAAGTACAGAGGATTACCAGAGTGGTAAAACTGCCACGTAGAATACCATCATGGTGAATAAATGATACAAAGCATTTTTCAAAATCTGCAGAATTATATGTCATACAAGCAAGCTTTAATTTGCTTAATTTTAAAAATGCTGTGGAAGAGTCTGAGGATCCCAGGAAAGAAAGCCAGCTACCACAAGAGGCTCTCGATGCCCCCTGCAGGGATTGGGGGAAGGACATCAGGCGCGGCAGCCCCAGCCGTGGGTGCGCTAGGACAGAACCGCGGTCTCCCCGTGAGCACGGGGCTCCTCTAGGCGTGAGCTGGATGGGTGTGAGGCCAGGTTCCTCTAGTGGAGTAGGAGGCTCACGGAGGCAGAGGCGGAGGCTGCAAGGTCCGTCTGGCGGTGTTTGGAAGGGCAAAGTCAAATGGAACCCGAGACACATGTAACCAGCATGTGAGGCGTGCACACCAGGCGATCATGCCGAGGCTAAGAACACGGGATGAATAGACTGCAACACAGATGGTTCATGAGATCATAGTGCTGACCAAACCATGAACTAAGCAGACTGTGTGTGTGTGAATGTATCGTGTGTGTGTTCTCTGGCAGTGGGCCCAGAGCCTTCCCACGGAGCGACGTCTGCGCGCCCCCTCGTCTTGTCACAGGGCCCCTCAGTCACCAGCCTGGCCTCAGCCTCGTCCTCTTGCCTCAGTCTCCCAGTGCACCCGGGCTGTAGGAAAGTGCCACCGCACCCAGCTAAGACACAGCATTCTTTTACAAGCTACCTACATAATTTAAAAGTCATGCATGAAAAATAAGTTTATATCTAACAAGAAAAGAAGCAATAAAACGATAATAGGAAGTACATAAAATATTTATGGTCAGAGAAAAATGAGATGTGTAGAATAGGAATAATTCTTTTTTTTTATCTTGGGGATAAGTTTTAAAAGATAAATTTATAGGGACCAATCATGATAATGTGGCTAAACAGAAGAGTACGACAAGCATCATTAAGGTAACCATCTACACTTGATCCAACAAGAAAAGATAAAATATTCTAACTCAGGTAAGGAAATGGGGTGTGAAAAATGCTACAATAATATTCTGTACATTTCAAAAAGTGAGAAGGAAAAATGTTGAGTTTCACCATAGAGAAATGACAAATACTTGAGGACATAGATACGTTTACCTTGATGTAAGTGTTCCACAATGTATTTATGTATTCAAACGGTCCATGCTACCTCATCGATAATATAGATTGCTACAGTTTTATGTATCATTTCAAAAATAAGTTTACGAAAAGAAGCAAGAGGCAAGCACGCTCTGGCAGGACCTCAGGGCTTCGTTCCCGCCTGTGAGCCCAGTCCGGTCCCACTCCCCAGGGCAGGACCTCGGGGCTTCGTTCCGCCTGTGAGCCCAGTCCGGTCCCACTCCCAGGGCCTCTCCCACGACCTCCCGCAGTGCGGTGTGCTGGTCGAGGGAGATGACCGTGAGGTCACAGTTTCTCAAGGGCCTCTGTAGTGCAGGTCCTCTGCGCCCTCAGTGCTCACAACTCTTAGCCCCTGTCCCACCTACCACAGAGGCTTCACCCTAGGAGACCAGCTCTTTCTGTTGTCACCAGCTTGGGGACCAGGAAGTGCAGGACTAGACCAGAATCGATGCTGTCTTCTTGTAGTTGGAGTGTAGCTGTATTCATCTTTTATTCTTGCTGTGCAAACCAGGAAGAAGAAAGGATGCTTCCCCTTACATTAGTCTCATGTTGGTCCTGCTATGGTAGTGTAATCTCACATAAGACAGAGCAGGCGCAGCTTCCTCACCGCCTGGGAAATCCTGTCTTCCTGAGACCTGTGAGCAACAGAATCAGGTCTGAAGAGCTGGAATCAAGGTGGAAGCAAGAGAGACGGTGTTCACCTTGTGGGCTCCAGGAGCCAGGCTTAGTGGCTGACACATTCTCAAGCTCTCTAACTAGAATCCACTAATATTAGAAAATTTTTACTGACCATGTGCCAAGAATTGTTCCAAATACTCCAACTGCAATGTGTCATGGTCTCTCTCTCTCTCTCTCTCACACACACACACACACACACACACACAGACACACACACGCACGCACACACGCACTCCAGTGACATACCTAGCATAACTGTGCCAGTTTTACAAATCAGGAAGTTAAAGTCTCCCCCAGTGGAGTTGCAAGTGCGGTCTGAGCCGTGACCGCGGAGGGATCCTGCACGGGGCGCAAGGGTCCCCGAATGGTGACAAGGACTGCAGCTCTGATGGGAGGGATTTTTCTTGGTTTGTTCATAAATGCTTTTTTTCTTTTTTTAACCAACACATATTAACAGTGAGCTCCATTTCATACATTTTTCGTTGGATCTAGAGATTCTAAAGGGCTTTCTTTATTCCTCATTGTTCTAAACTTGTTTTTAAAATATGGTAGAATTTTTAACTGTGTTCAGAAGTTAAAAAAATGAATGAGCAAAATGGAATGAGCACAATGGTGAGAACACACATTTCTACCTATAATGTGTCTTGCAGAAATATATATAAACATTGCAGGAAAGGAGTGAAAATAAAAAATATATATACAAAATTTCCATCTAACAGGTATCATCCAGAAAGCAGTTTTTCCATATTTCCATATCCTATAACTGCTGTGCTAAGTCCCCTGATGTTTCTCAGTGTACCATCACAGCTTTTATCTCCCTACATACATTGTTTTAAGGGAAAAAAAAATTTAATGTGGAAAAGAGAAAAATGAATCATTTCAACCTACTTTCCTGTTCATTATAGATTCAACAAGCCAATTTTTAATATTCTTAATTAAGCTGTATGTGTCACTTGATGTGCAAAAGAAATGTATCAAAGGTAGAAATGTTTTTGAAACTTGAAAAACATTTCTCTACTGCTCTGACTATAATTACATAAAGTATAATCATGTGTTGTATAGAGTATATTCTATTATTTGTGGCCCTTTTTCTTTTCCTAACTTAAAAGACTGATCAGCATGGTGTCTACTTTTAGGCCATGGTAACTTATATGCCCAAGAATGGAAATTTATTCTGGTATTAGCCTAAGAAAAACAAGATTATAGCTACAGAGATAAGGGTAGGCAAATACAAAAATACATTTAGATACAAATAACAGGGAGCATATTACAAATAAAAGTTTTCCTTTCTGCTAGTGTAGCTAAGAGTCAACCGTCAAAACAGAAAACTCAGTGATATTCTATATACTGAAAGTCTCACAACACTTCTAGAAAATAACTTGATTTTAGATTCTGTGAAATGAAAAGACACTTCCTTTTCCATTTGTTGAACAAGAAAGAAAGAAAGAAAGAAAGAAAGAAAGAAAGAAAGAAAGAAAGAAGAGAATAAATCAAAACACAGAGATGAGTTTTATTGGCAGTTATATTGTAGGGTCTTGGAGACACTATTCCATCTCTTCGTGTTCTCTCTGTAAATGTTGGTCATAATAAAGGACCTCTAAACTACTCTTCATCTATATCATCTGACAAAAACACACTGCGTGCGTGTGCGTGTGCAGGTGGATGTACACGGCTGCGGAGCCTATAGTGTTCCACAAGCTGCAGCTGACTTTTAAAAGTGAATTCCTCAGTGGAACCACTAGATGGTAGCAAATCCCCGGCGCCCAAATGATTGCCCGCCAAGTACAACTTTCCTAACGCTCAATTCAGGGGTTAGCAAATTAGTGGCAAGACTTTGACTAGCTTATCAAAAATCCTGAGTCCTAATCTCAGCTCTGCTATTAACTAGTTGTATGATCTTAGACAAATAAACCTTTCAACATTCCTGATTTTCCCATCATAAAATCAAAGCCTGGGTAAGAGACCTCAAACCAGTGAACAATGTTACCATCGCAAGAACAAGACTCAATAATACAGTGCATTCTCTACCTGAACCAGCCTAATGAGCTGAACTTCACACAGAGAGGTCAGGCACTACCTATGTGACACTGACTGGGCCAATTATATTGTTGAGTTTCCTCATGCATAAAATGTGAAATGTCTTTTTGTTTTTTTTTTTGAAGACAGGGTCTTGCTTTGTGGTTCAGGCTGGCCCTGAGCTCAGCCTCCAACTCACTTCACAGCAATCCTCCTGCCTCTGCCTCCCGAGTGCTAGGATTACAGGCGTGAGCCACCATGCCTGGCACTGTGGTATGTGGTACTGGTTGCTGCTGGCGTGAGTCTCCACACCCAGTATTGTTATGTGGTTTCCGGGGATCGAACCCGGGTCCTTGCACTTGCAAGACAGGCGCCAGAACCACTGAGCTAACTCCCCAGCTCCAAATGGCATTTTCTTAAAGTCATATAATTAAGGCATCACGAATAGAACAGTTGAGAAATGTTAGCACCACTGGTGGCTGGGATTTAAAATGACTGTGTTTTGTCCTGGGGCACCCGGAGCACCTCTGTCCACGCCAGTGCCTCTCTTGGGGTTTGTAGCCACCAGACAGCACTGTGGACCGACTACATTAGGTGGTCAGAGTCTGCACAGAAAAAACAGTCGCCCACACTTGCTGAAGTTCTCTCCAGCCTAAACTGCTCCCCGAAACTCTATGGCTCAGGGCTGGAGTCCAGGAGTCCCGTCTCTGGGCCAGTAGCCTCTCTAAAAGCCCAGGGCAGGGCCTTTAAGGTTACTGTGACTTGGGCCTACAGAAGCGGAGTCGGTCGGGGGCTTCCATGTCTGGTTAAGATTACAACCAGCACTAACTCTGAAAGAGGCCTGACCCTGTCCTGAGGAAGACACCGCACTGGGCTCTGCACAAACCCTGTGACACATCATCCAGAGAAAGTTGCCATATTCTCTCAGGCATTTGTTAAAAGACCTGAAGACATCAGACACTGAGGAGGTCTAAGGAAGCAAGCCTGTGAAGTAAATAACATTCCTGGGATCCGCCCTGTCCCCTCGGCCTCACGGGCCTTTATCACTTCTGAAAACATCTGCTGTGATAACCGGAGCAGAGCAGAGGAGAAGAACAGCGTGAAACCCCCGGGTCACC
Organism: Petromus typicus; assembly: GCA_004026965.1. Classification (NCBI taxonomy): domain Eukaryota; kingdom Metazoa; phylum Chordata; class Mammalia; order Rodentia; family Petromuridae; genus Petromus; species Petromus typicus. Next base: position 87,477 of record PVIR01003215.1, read on the forward strand.
CGAGAGCCTCCTCTCGTTCGTCCCCTTCTTCTCCTGAGAACTACGTGCAACACGTTTCCATAGTTCTCTGTAACCGGGTGTTCAGTGACACAGGGGCAGGAGAGACCATGTCCCGCCGGCAGGGTGAGTCCAGGTCCACCTCGGTGCTGCCGGGACAGGTGAGTCAGAGAGAGTGCTGCCCAGGGCGAGGTGGGAGGGAGGGCCTGGACACAGGGCGGAGCCGGCCCGAGAGCCAGCGCAGGTGGGAAGCCAGGACTCCGCAGGCTGCTGCGGGCCGGCCGAAGGAGCCAGAAGTGAGAGGCGCAGCGTCCTCCTTGACGGGCGGCACCGAGAATTTGCTCACACTCGTTCTCAGTCACCTAAACATGCCCCAGGACTTTCAAAATGGAACAAACGTCTTTAAACCTTTCAGTGCTGCCACTGCCTTAGAAAGAGTATTGGATACAAGCAGGAAGAGAGGGGAGAAGGAAAGACTGAGCTCCCCTCGTGGATTGTTTAGTCAAGGAAAACCGCACTCCCACACCAGTTACCACATAGGAGGCCCCGAAGCCAGAGACTGACCCACATTCCAGGACCATCGCCAGGCTGGCGCCTGCCACACACCCTCAGTGACGTTTGCCGCCATCACTGTCACCGTGGATGGCACAGGCAGGCACTGGCACGTGGGAAGACAGTGTTGGCCGAATCCTGTCACAGACCCCAGCTTTGGGGCTCTGCTGAGCTTTAACCTGAAGGCCGCTACGAGTGTATGAAAGCACTTAATTGCCCCAAACAGGGAAGAAGGCCAAGACACAGCTTCAGACAGGTGCAGGCTCCGCGCGAGCCTGCTCCAGAGCTGGCTTGGGGCGCTGAGCAGTTTCAGCTCCCCGTGGGCTCCACGGAACCGCGTGGTAAACAGCGGTTCTGTCAGAAGCTGTTCACCCATGATCGTTTCATGCTTGTTCTTCTTTTTCCTAAGTTAGGTTAAGTGTCTCTCATGTGCATTTCAGGGTAATCTTCTTCTAAGCTGATCATCAGGAGGAAACAATTAGATTCAACAGGGCCAACCAGCATTCCCAACCTGTATAAATCCCCACAGTATTTGCCCGCTCTAATCCACATATTTTTCAGTGTGTGAACAACTAAACTGCTTATGGGAGATTTTCTGGTAACATAAATGAGCAGAGGATTTCAGCAAATTACACGCAATCATCCTTTTCATGTCCCAAGAGCAGGGAGAGCTCTCACCTCTAATATCCTCCCAGCTTAGCTAACAAGATAAAGAGAAAATATAAGACGACTCAAAGTGAAGTTAGGATTTTCTCTGCTTCACCCAAGAAATCTCTGTGCTTAGTATAGATGTTACACTGAATGAAAAAGAAATTAGCACAGGTAAGCAAATTAAGCCAACAGGAGACAACCGGAAAAGCAGAGATGGCATTCTACAAGACTGTGTGCAGCCCTGAGAGCTGGACTCTAATACAGGACCTTCGGGAAGTGGGAAGGGCGAGAGATTAGGAGCTGGGCAACTGCGGGCGAAGCTCTGAGGAGCTGCTTAGCTCTGACCCTAAATACTGCCTGAAGCACCACCAGCCACAAGGGCCTTCGATGTCCTGCTCACCTCTAATTACAGCTCAAAGCACATCGCCTTCTTACCTACCAAGAATCTTCTAGCCAGTTCCTTCTGACAGTAGGAGGAGATCAGCGCACCCCGCTCTCCATCTCACACTGAATGTAGCCAGCAATTTAGACAGAACGCAGACAGCAGGTATGTGAAGCGGCTGGTTAGGGAAGAAGACGATTGTACCCAGTGTACAGGACACACAGTCTCACTGATGTCCCCTGACCTACTGTAAAGCAGCCTAAAGCCTAGAATTAGGATCAGTGAGCACAGAGTTCTTAGAACTGAGAAGCAGGCAAAGGTTACTTGGGAGAATTCCCAGAGCTCTGAGGGAGAGGAAACCAAGGTAGGTAACGTCTCGTCTTGGGAGGGGCAGCTCAGACCCAAGGCCCAGCCGGAATCTGTCCCTTCTTCCCTCCATTTTGCTCCACTGCCTGTGTGAGACACCGAGGCATCACAAGGAGTCCCCAGAAAACAGGGTAGATACAGGTCCAGCTTCCTAAAAACACAGTGAAAAGAAAAATTTCTAGGAATTGCAAAGTAGGGATGAAGTCAGAGAGGGAGGAGCTGAGAGAAGCAGCCAGAGCCGTCGGCGGGGGCTCCTGGGCTTGCCCAGCTGCGCACATGTGTGAACCAAGACCCTAGAGCCAGACTAAGTGTCAGACCACTGCCCAGGTCCTGGGCTGTCACCGAATGCTGCGCACAAGGGGCTGAGCCACAGAGCACTAGAAAGATTTGGAAAATAGAAATAAAAGGACCATTAAAGCAGACCTTCCTGACACACTTAGAGAATATTATGAAGAACTCTATGCACATACATCTGATGGTGCATGTGAAATAGGTACAGAAGAGACTGTGCTAGACCCTGAAACTCCGGAGCTACGTTTGCCCCCCGCCGACTCCGCAGTGGTGGATTCTACCCTGACTCTGGCCCCAGCCAACTTCAAGCTTGCTCAGCATTGTTTCCCCTCAGTACGGGTTACAGAGGTGTCCGCCAACCTGTGGCCTAAATTGTGCCTGAGGTCACACCTGGGGTGAGTTATGCTGTGAGAGTCCACAGCTCTGCAGAAGAGCAGGGAATCCAGCCAGCTGCACTAGGCCCAAGAAGGGCCACAGCTCTTGTAAACTGCAAAAGCAGAATGGGGTACCAGGCCCAAGAAAGACCACAGCTCTTGTAACCTGCGGAAGCAGAATGAGGCTTTAACATAAAAGTGACTCCTTCAGCACTACACGGAGATTTGGAGAAATCCTGTGCAGTGCCCACCACATCTAAGAGAGGTTAGCCAGGAGCCATTCTGGGACAGGCTAATGCTTTAGAACTGAGCTGCTGAACACCTGCGGGACTGCTTCCTTTCGGGGTTTAAAGTCAGGCCTGGAAGAACAGGACGGGCCCCACACTTCCTCGAGCGAGGCCAGGCCAGCAGTGCACTGGAGGCCGGCCCTGTGGTGCAGGCATCAAGCCCAGCCCTGCTTGAGCCCTGCCCTGCTCCCCGTGCCCAGCACAGAGGCGAGTGCCCTGATTACCTTCCCACGTACCCGTGTGAACAGGATACCACTCAGCCTCGACCGCTGGGGCAGCCCGGTGTACAGACAGTGAGGGCTCTGGAGTAGTGGGGATTCACAAATCCGCAGCCCACACGGCCATTCACAAAAACTGACCTCTTGGATTCCAGCACTGCAAATCCTGGAAAGAAACCGCTCTTCAAAAATGCAGGTGAGGGGCCGGGGAGTTAGCTCAGTGGTTCCGGCGCCTGTCTTGCAAGCGCAAGGACCCGGGTTCGATTCCCCGGTAACCACATAACAATACTGGGTGTGGAGACCCACACCCAGCAGCAACCAGTACCACATACCACAGTGCCGGGCGTGGTGGCTCACGCCTGTAATCCCAGCACTCGGGAGGCAGAGGCAGGAGGA
>PVIR01003216.1:0-44969 GCA_004026965.1 Petromus typicus
CAGAGAATATATTCAATGTGGTTTTAAGATCTAAAACCAACACTGAAGAACATTTCAAAATATAGGAATAAAGTTTAATCCAAGGATATGAGGGCCAAACCGAGAAAGATTGTTCTTAATAGAAAAAAGTCATGTGTTTACTTAAAAAATAAAACAGCCTGAGAATTCATTAACAAGGAAAATTCTACTGCCACATATGGTATCTCTGAAGAATCTTGGAACCAGTCGCCCGAGGATACTGGAGGATGACTATAAGTTGAAATAAAAGGAGTGATTTTTTTCCTGGTATGGTAAGGTATGGAAGTTCTTTTTTTTTTTTTAAGTATGTATTTACTGAGCCATGAGGAGTGAAATGCCTTCCAGAGAAGGTTAGTGGCCTCTGATTAGGCGTCTTGCTTCTTGAAGATGCATCAAAATAGCAGGAGAAGCTACTGTTGCTTTGTTGATCTACCACTGGAGATTTGAATAACATAATCATCTAGCAAATTATTAAGTACTTATTGTATAATTTAAATCAAAGCTATCCTTTCCTTTCTATCCAGAGTTGTCCTTTTTCCATTTGTAAAACAAAAACAAAAGCAAAAAAAAACCCAAACCAAAACAAAACAAAACCAAAAAAACCACGATATTGCACAGGCCTCTCTTGACTGTGGGGAAGCTGTGTCTCGATGTGGCAGAGGAGGGTCTGAGCTACAGTAGTTTCTTCACGGTAACTTAACATGAACTTCATGAAAATGCAGTTCAGTACCTCATCTGGAGATCAACGGCTTCACTGCGTTGCCTCTGTAAAGGCCTGAGGTGAGCCTGGATATGCTCTGGGAATGCAAGTACTGCCATACAACCAAGACTGAGTGATTTTCACAAATCAGTGACACTGATGTTTTCTAAGGAGGAAACCACAAAAACTTACGGAATTGTTCAGACTCCAAAATTTCCCTTGTGCTTACATGAAGGATTAGCTAGAGTGATTTACTAAGTGAGAAGTGGTAAATAATCAAATGCATGTGTTACACCAATTATGATATCAACTCTCCCTCAAGGATCTCGGGATAATTCCCTGGGCTGTAGTAAAGAATAGGAGAGGCATGAAGCCTTTCATCGGAGGCATTGCTCATAACTACATGCAACTTTGATTAAACTCTTAGCTCTCCAACATTCACAGCTTAGTTTTTAAGGAGAACAGGCAAATAGAGAGCCACATTTAAGTAAAAGTTTTAAACAAAGAATATTTTTATAAGCACATTACCTTTCAAATTTTGATGACTAGTAGTGAATTAAATAATGCTCTTATTAATACTTAATTTAGTTAATCTGTCATGTTTATAGCTTCCAGGTTATGTATATACATACTCCTTAGGAATTTTTAAAAAGATCTCTCAGTATAGATTTCTAACATTTTAAAAAATTTGTTAAATTATGAAAGTATATGCAGTACTTCTCAGCCAGTCAAACATAGTGTGTTCTGTATTTTCAATAAATGGAGAAGCAACATATGGGGGAAATTGAGATTAAAGAGTTGAAAAAGCAAAATGACATGTAAAAAAATCTTAAATGAATAGAGACTAGATCCAAACTCAAGCCGTTACAAGTCTATGTGCTTGAAGCAGAGGTCCTGCTGTTCCTTCTAGTGGAAATGTGTTTATATATACAATAACTCAGAAAAGTGTAGGGACAGATCAATACAGATTTTCAAAGACAGGGTAAAAATAGACAGTGTTTGTCAATTACTCCTAAATTTAGCTGCTTAAAACAGACGTTTTTCACATGTGTAGTTTCTGTGGTCCCAAAACATGACCAGGGCTGAGGTGGCTTTTCTGGAGGCTGTGATGAAGGTGTCAGCTCGGGCAACAGGCGGGTCAAGGCTCAGCCTGGACAGGGTGTGCTTCCAAGTTCATTCAGCAGTCGCTTGCAGGACTCTCTTCCTCACCGGCTCTTGGACCCAGGGTCCCAGTTCTTCACTGGTTGTTGCTGGCCAGAGGCCTCCCTCCGTTTCTTGCCATGGGGACCTTTCCAATATAGTGGCTTGCTTCCTGAGAGCCTACAAACGGGGTGGGGGAGGGCACCGCACTCAGTTTTAACCTAATCACAATGTGGCGGCGCCCTGTTGGTTTTGCTACGTTCTCTTCATAGAAAGTGAGGCCCTAGGTTCTGCCTACACAGAAGGGGAGGTGATCACACAGGGCATGACCCCCAAGAGCTGGGGAATCACTGGGAGATCAGTTCTGAAGCTGCCCCACAAGAGGTTCTCACCAGTCCCCGAGTATGTATAAAGCCTAAAATTCCATCCATGGAAAGTGGAAAATACAAGTGTTGTCTTTATTATAAAATTGAATCTTTCCCCAAAACAAACAAAGCAGTCACAGAAAGGCTATATGACATTGAATATCAGTGTCAAAATCTAACTTAAGAAATAAACTATGACAGAAAATCAAGTACTGCTTTACAAGAAAGTATGTAATTTTCGTTTTACTCCCAGAGCCTTCCTTCTCTTTTTCTTGTTTCTCTCAAATTAACTATGCCCAGGAGATTGCTCCTTAACATTCAAATGAATGGGCTTATTTCATCATTTTGCATAAACATCAGTATCGGGTACTTGCAAATGAGAAAACTGATTTGAAGAAAGATTGCTTCCCCTTAAATGTCCATTCAAGTGCTTGCCAGGTTTACGTCCTGCTATCGTTACTTAAACAGAAATGTAATTCTTGATGGTGCTAAAAGTCATCCACACCTGGCCGCAAGTAGATGAAACACTATCCAGCTGTATCCTGTGAATCATTCGCTAAATAACATTTACATGATATTTCTTTATATCCTTCCACTCACTTGTTAGTCAGCTTCTCCAGATGGATCTAATGTGGTTATGTACAGGACACGATGTTCTTTCCTAAAGGGAAATAAAATATCCTACGCAAGTATAGCATACATGGGGGAAGATGCAAACTTCAGCTTTAATTTCTCACAATTTTTGGATGAAGAACTAACAAAAAGGTCTTAGGCTATAGACCAGTGGTAGAGCTCTTGTCCAGTATGTACAAGAGCCTGGGATCCAGTCCTAGAACCTGAAAAATAAACCCCAAAAGCTGCTCAAAATAACCACAATAAAAAGATCAAAAGCATAGGAGCAGCACCCTGGCACACGCTGACATGTCGAGGCTATTCCATCTCCTGCCCCCCTGAACTTCCTTCCTGCAGTTATAGACCAGGAGTGGCAAAGAACCCAGTGCATCCCCAGGGAGACGTGCGTGGAAGTGGCGGGTGAGCTGGGGAGGACCACGAACACGTTCTTCAAGCCACCCTGCGTGACTGTGTTCCGTTGTGGCGGCTGCTGCAATGAAGAGGGCCTCGTCTGTGCGAACACGAGCACCTCCTATGTCTCCAAACAGGTACGAGGACGTGAGTGAGGGTGCCCTCTGCGGTGCCGCGGGGACATGGCACTGGGAGCTGCCAGCGAGCGCTGTGCTCAGGGCCCTCTGTGCCTCCTCTCACTCAAACTAACAGCGCATCCTGTCCTGCTTTGTAGGGGAGGAAATAAGCTCAGAGAGTAAGTGGGGCGCTAAGACTCAAAGCCGAGTCTATGGCTCTGGCGCCTGCGGAGCCAGAACTCATTAATTAGTCTCTCTGATCATATAATGTAAAGAATCAGAAAGACACATGGAAGTTATTAGAACAGGATGTTCAAAGGAATGAAGAGCTTGTGTATCTGATAAGTTCTGTGTTGCTAAAATGGAGTAATTGAAGAGTTTAGTGAACGGTGTGTCCAGAGCTATGCAGAGAGCACGGGGAAAGCAAAGTCCTTGTGACTAGGAAAAAGGGGCAGTTCTTCCCCCCTCAAACTGAGGAGGATAAGGAGGGGGCAGCCACAGGAGCCCAGAGGGAAAGGGGTACAGAAGGCTGCTGCGCTGGCTGCTCCTGGCACTCAGCCTGGCAGCTCAGGCTCTAGGACAGACAAGAGGCTCGTGACCTGGAGCACAGCACCTGGGAGGGGAGAAGGCATCTCCAGGGGAGCAAAGGGAGAAAATGCAGCACCAAAGACCTTTGAAAAGGCCCTGCAGTCCATTTTCCTCTGTTCATTTTATAAAATCTCCTTTGCCCAGTGGGTAAGTTTTCCTCTGTATGACTATATAGTGTTGTAAAATGTAGCAAATGTCACATATGGAAGCCATAGTAACAGATTCAGGAAAACATTTCCAAAGCTGCGCATCACTGGACATTCTGGGAGGCTAAGGCAACAGGATCAGAAATTCTCAAGTCTAAGCCCAGTGAACTCGGGAATTTAGTGAAACCCTCCCCAAACAAACAGACAAACACCTCAACGTGGGTTGTAGCTCAGCATCAAGGCCCTGGATTCAATCTCTGGGACTGCCCTTCAAAACAAAAATAGCTGTAAGTCAAACTGCATTCCTTTTGGTCTTATATTGCAAATCCTCCACATATTGATCTATTTATTCATTGAACTTGTCACATTTACCTATATAATCCATCTCCTCACACTATAAAGTAATTTTAAAAATTACATATGTGCTAAATATATGCATGTTAGGCAATTGTCTTAATGGTGATATGTTTTGTTAATAGATCATTTAAAATTTTGTTTTCATCTAAAATATCTTTTAGGGCCGGGGATATAGCTCAGTGGTTCTGGCACCTGTCTTGCAAGCGCAAGGGCCCGGGTTCGATCCCCGGTCACCATATAACAATACTGGGCGTGGAGACTCACCCCAGCAGCAAACAGTACCACATACCACAGTGCTGGGCGTGGTGGCTCACGCCTGTCATCCCAGCCCTCAGGAGGCAGAGGCGGGAGGATTGCTGTGACATGAGTTTGAGGCTGAGCTCGGGGCCAGCCTGAACTACAAAGTGAGACCCTGTCTCAAAAAAAAAATTTAATTAAAATAAAATATCCTTTAAACTGCAATTGCTTTTCTGAATCCTTTTAGAAAATCTTAAATTTGTGAAAAATCTGACCTCTGTTATTTAACAGAGAAAATGATGTAAGTATGGCTAAGCATCAACTTAGTAAAACAAAACTTGCATAATGAAAGAAGGCTTAGTTCATGCTCATGTTTTTCTCTAGGGATAGCTGAAGAGTTGTGCAAGAAGACAAAGTTTATGCAAAGTAAACACTCTAAAAACACTCTGAGAGGTCAGAATAAACACAACCTTAATGAATTGTTTCCAATTGGTTGATAGTTGAGTACTTTGCTTCAATTGCTGTACTCAAAAATGATTGGTTTTAAAGAATGTACTTAAGTGTATAGCAAGTTTTCTTCCCAAATATGCATATGTGAATGTTTTAATAGTGTTTTTTAAAACCCACCTCTTGCCCCAGGGTGGATTGTGTGGTGAACTATCTCTTAAAAACAAAGTGATAAATAAATAAACACTCTAGTAAGTATTGATGGCAGAACAGTGCCTTACAGGCAGGTTCACTCACATGTCATCAAACCACTTGAAAGTTACACAAGTTTTGTGCATCTGTGTCTTCGTCTGGATGAGGATGATAAGAAACCCACCCCATAAGGTTTTCACTAGAGGTAAATAAATGAACATACTCATACAAGAGCATACAACAGGGCCTGGCACATAGAAACGGAGCAAGAATGAGGCACATGTTAGCTATAATGGAGGCATGATGATTTGTATCACCTATTAATACAAAATGTTATATAACAAACTCCCTAAAACTCAGGGACTTTAAACAATGAGTCATTCTACTCTCGAGGTTGTTAGTTCAGGGTGGGTCCAGCTGGAGCTGCCTTGTAAATCCAGGTCGGCTTCTCACGTCTCTCATCGTTTGGATCAGTGAGCCTTCCAGATCATTTTCTTCTCATGGCTACAGCACAAACATGAGCAAACAAATGCCACAAATGATGCTCAGTTCAGTTTGTACTTGTGGCATGCTCACTAAAATCCCATTGGCCAAAACAGGCAACAAACCAAGTTCAAATTCAATAGGCAAGAAAAAATATGTATTCAGTACAGGTGGTGTGAGAAGGAACAGGTAAATAGTTTGAATAATAATTTAATCGACCAAGATCCCAAAGAGTTTTCATCTCATTCAATCACTACAATTAATACTCAGATTTAAAGTAACAACAAGGACCAATGCTAGCAGTTTACAGTTACAAATGACACAAAGTTATGAGGTTTGGACAGCTCTCCGTGAAGCTGCCTAGGACCCTAGTCTCTGGGCTGGCAGCCAGCATTTTCCCAGCCCTTATCATGGGTAGTTTTATTTTTAATGGACATTTTTTTAAGGTTTTTTGAGACAGGGTCTTGCTTTGTGGTTCAGGCTGGCCCTGAGCTCAGCCTCCAACTCACATCACAGCAATCCTCCTGCCTCTGCCTCCCGAGTGCTGGGATGACAGGCGTGAGCCACCACACCCGGCACTGTGGTAGGTGGTACTGGTTGCTGCTGGGGTGAGTCTCCACGCCCAGTGTGGTAGATGGTTACCAGGGATCGAACCCTGGTTCTTGTGCTTGCAAGACAAGCGCCAGAACCACTCAGCTAACTCCCCGGCCCTTTAATGGACATTTAAATAACAAGGGAAAACATTCAGACTGTGGGAATTTTAAAACAATAATATGGAATATAAAATAACCTGTACATTCATTAGAGTACTTTTTTCTGTTCTATAGCTCTTTGAGATAACAGTGCCTTTGACATCAGTGCCTGAATTAGTGCCTGTTAAAGTTGCTAACCACACAGGTTGCAAGTGTTTGCCCACAGCCCCCCGCCATTCATATTCAATTATTAGGAGATCCATTCAGATCCCCGAGGAAGATCGGTAAGCATTTCTTGTACTCTTGTTCTTGCTGCAGTTGTATGTGGAGAATACTTTGTTAAGTATAATTACCATTTTGTCTATAAGATGCTTGTCTTTAAATTTCAAACCCAGATCTACTGATAGTAATTGTTTAGCAAACATTTTTATTAGGAGTTAGATCCGTATTGTGATGGCGCTGAAAAGCTCGTGATTATGAGTTTGCTATGTCTATTTGTAAGGCATCTTTGTTCTTGCAAGTTCTTGTTTCTTAACATGCCAATGCAATGTGGTTGTAAAACTCCATCAGCCTCTAATTTGACATATGTCCTCTCATTTCAAAACAAGGATTAAGTAAGGCTCATTTCAGGCCGTATGTATGTTTATGTCCTGACATGAGATTTTTTTAAAAACTATTTTTAGAATCACTGAGAAGGGGCAGAACTATCAATAAATGAGTTTTGCATTTTTCTAAGCTTTTCCTGGAAGACTGCAAAATAGAGATTTTTATTTTAAATTGAAATTAATTAAAATTAACAACTTTAAAATTTTACTTAGACTAATTTTGTGATTCTTTATAAGACTATGACTTGATGGATTCTGAACCCAAAGACAAAGATTATAGAAAAGAAGGAAGAAATTAACATGTAGAAAAAGAACAAATATAGAGAAAGAAAGGAAAAATTACAAACACTGAATAAAGCAGAACGGTGTCATTGAGTGTCAAGTGAAAAAGTCAGCTTCCGATTATGTTGGTGACACTGGACACAGAAGATGGACCCCTCCTTGGCAGGAAAAAAAACTTGTAGAGAAGGATGTTTGTTTTTAAGACATCCCTGCTGCCCACGTCAATGTTCTTATCTCTATTTTAAAGAAAATAATCTTAGAAGCTCTCTTAGAACATTAGTTGATTTTGGTAAATAAACTATTCACAGCTACAACTTGCATAATTTTATCATCCATCTTTAAAGAGATTAACAAATTACAGTTTGTTTCTCAATAGAATATAATTATGGAATTATTGTCTAATTAGATGTAACTTATATGTATCATTAAGCTCACTCAGAATCTCAATTCTTCACACATAATTACATTTTTATAGTAAGAACATTTGAAATATACTGTTAGCAATTTTGAAATGTATAGTACCTTTTTATTAATATAGCCACCATACCATACAACAATACAGTACTTATTCTTCCTGTTTAAGGGCAATTCATTTAAAAAATCTTAAGTATTCTCTGAGGAATTTATTTCATGCTCCAAAAGTATGTTACTCTTTAAAACTTATAAATTTTCTTCATTGTTTTCTTTTTCTAGCTGTCCCCATTCCAAGAAACCTTGTCCTATTGACATGCTATGGGATAACAACAAATGCAAATGTGTTTTACAGGATGAAAATCCACTGGCTGGAGCAGAAGGTAATGATAGCAGTAACGAAATAATGACAATAATCATACAAATAATAAAATAGCAATGAAATTATTGAGTACTTCCTGTGAGCAAGCAATGCCTAATCTTCTATATGTATTAGTTCATTTAACTTCACAACAACCCTGTCGTTATTCCAGTTTTATAATCATAAAATTGATACACCAAGATGTTTAGTAATTTCCTCAACGTCATATAGCTAAGAGTGACCAAGGAGCTCAGATTCTAGAGCTGGCTGCACTGCGATCACATAGTAAATCCACCAGCGTACCATTATGCTTTTTAATCTCAAAGCCAAATGTGATCAGAGCATCCCAAAACACTGTGTTCTGAAGAAGTTGCTAAGCATTAATGAAAACCACTTCAGAACCAACTTCTAGTCAATTATAATTTACTAGTTCATTTGTATAAAAGTCACACAGGAATAAAAAATAATTTTGGAATTGGTTTCTTTCAACTGTATCCTGTGATAACATACTAATAATTTGAACAAAGCAATGGCGAACACGGGAAAGTTTTCTGGAACTGGGCAAGGTAAAAGTACAACACCGATACCATGCCACAAAGAGTTGGGAAGATGATGAGATACGCTGGTATCCCGGCTACATTGTCATCCACAGCACTGCAGCATTTGGTGCTGAAAATGAATGCTTTTTAAGTTTATTTCCCAGAGAACTTGACATAGTCCCACTAAGAAAAAACAATGACAAGAAACAATGTTATTTGAATCTTGTTTATAAACTGTGATCTTCAAGCAAGAATAGTGAGAATTAGACACTAAGAAGTCCATCTTAGAAACTGTAAATAGCAACCTCGTCCCTATTGTTCTATCTCTCAGCTTCCTTTGGAATGTTTTCAGGAAATTTCAACATAGAGAGGCAGGTAAACTATAAAGTTCATGTAGTATAAGTGATATGGAGTGTCCTTTGTCCTTCCCCACCAAGTGTTCTGCCGCCTTCTGCCAGAATGTATGTCAGTCATGGGGAAATTCTTCACCCACCAGGGTAGCACCATTCTTGAATGCACCAGTTCTTGTTGCAAAATTGAACTGAAATCTTTCTCTCTCCAGAGCTGGCTGTCCAACAGAATATAATGAGTCACACATGTAATTTATATTTTATGTTGCTCACATTTAAAAAGCAGAAATAGGTGAAATTCATTTTGATAGATTTTTATTTAATCCAATCAGTCTGAAATAGTATCATTTTAACCACAATCATTATAAAACTTATTAAAAGAGATAGTTTACATTTATTGTGCTCAGCATTTGAAATAGAAAATGTGCTCACCCTCCTAGCATGTCTCAATTCAGACTCTCCACTTCATGTTCAGCAGCCACCCATAGCCCCGAGCTACGGCATTGGACAGCCCAGCTCTGGAGGATCAACTTGTTTGTTCAGCTATACAACTTGGGCCCATCTGATCTCCTTTTCTATAGATTTTTGCCTTTAATATTTTCACAGGATAAAAGAGATTCACCTCAGATTTTGAAGAACAAACACAGAATTCCTGTGTTTTCTTAGGTTGTAGCAATGAGGGAAGTGGGAGGCACGGACAGAGTGGATCATAATTACCTGTAATTTTCATCTTTGATAACTCCCTGATGTGGCCAAGTTCACATTCATTTCTCCAGCGGTCCTATCAAACTGAAAATGACAAACACTGATCTTACTGTTCACTATACATCTTTTCACACATGTAGCTGTTAAGCCAATTGTCTTTCTTACAATGGCCTTTCCTCACCAAATGAATGTGTTTTGGGGTAATGAATCCAAGTTCAATTGATTTTATATTTTCAGATTCAGGCCATTGTTCTAAATTGTTAAAACAAGCAAAAAGCAAAATAAAAAGTGAGAGTCTCAATTGTGTTTGATATGTCTCTTCCTTTCTTAAGAGAGTCACATTTCAAGAATTTGTTTTAAAAGTCTATCTTTAACACTGATAACTAGAGCAAGTATAGAAAACACTGGTAACCCACTATCATTCTCTCTATGGATGGAAATCAATACAGGACAGTCAGTGAATCACTCTCAGCAAGTTGCTGCTCTACCTAGTTTGCCTGCAATTGATCTCTCTTCTTTTTAATTCACCTATAAGGATGTAAGGACCACTTCCGCCACATAATTTGCTGAAGTACAACAAATACTTTGTTTACTGTTTCCCTAATCCAGTGATGGTGAACCTTTTAGAGCTTTCAGTGCTAACTAATAGCCAGATCATGCAGGATCTAGGTTTGCCTTCCCAGCCACAGTATGCTGTCCAAGAAATGAGGTTGGTGCTGCATAAAGTGTGTTCTGGGTGGATTTCTGCTGCCATCTAGTGATCAGTGCAAATCCTTTAACAGTTGGTTTTTTGTTTGCTTTTGTTTTTGCTTTTGCTTTTCATTCTGTAACTTACAGCCTACCTCTAACTAACTCATCTTACCTCCAAGTGATAACTGCCTTAGTAGTGTGTGGTTTTGTTGGGACCAAGTTCCAATAGGACAATCTCTCAGGACATAACATGATCTTAAAGTCCAACCAAGAGCTTTATTACTCAGCTGAGGGCCATCCTTCCATGTGGAAGAAGGTAAAGGGGTAAACTGGGGCACAGTATTTAAACGCAAAATCTACTACACCCACCTGTTGCCAGAAGTGATTAGGTCATTCTATTGTTAAAGTGCAGAAGCGAGTCATTGCTGAAGCCAATAGCAATGATTAGATCACTGATTACTATAGAACAGTGTGGTTTAAAAGCATACAATCTGCAGCTGTGCACATCGGTTGGGTGGACAATTCCCAAGGAGACAAGTACTGGGTTAACAGAGAGGTTACAGGATATGAAGTGGAGGATTTTTTCTTTTTTTTTTTTTTTTAACAAAATGGCTGTTTTTATGTCAAGTTGGGGGTCACAGTTTATAAGGCTCATTTTCTTGCTCTTCACAAAATTCAGAAGTTTTTCCAGAGGTTTCTAAAACATCAATTAGACAGCAGTCAAAATCCTGAGACAGAATGATGTAAGACTGCTAATTTGGTATTCCCCTGGTGGACAGGGCAAGAACATAGTGTGGTTTAACCTAATGTCTTCAAATGCTGAATAGGATTCTTCAGAGTCTCCACACATCAGTCTGATTCAAGACCCTTCTTACTGCACCAAATAAATCCAACAGATGTTTATTTCATGCCTGTTTTATGCCGGAACAATAAGACCTAGCCCCTAGCCTTTGGAGTGTTTTACTTAAGGAGAGAAATGGAAGTAAACAGGCTAATTAATCAGTGCAAGAAATAGCAGGGGAAAGAATGGGAATATGTAACAGGACAGGCTACTTAGCTAAACTTGAAGACACTGGGAGAGATAGCAAATGGAAAAAAAAATCACTAACAGCAAAGAATGATGATGCTATTTCTCAAATGAGACAAACTTGAAAACAAGTAGGTTTAGAGAGGAAATGTACATTTTCCTCCAAAACCTTTGAGAATGCCAAGATGACAAGGTTAAGTTTTCCCAAAGTTTCTGTCTTTCATTTTTTTTTTTTTTTTTTGCAATGAATTCCAACTTACTGGTTAGGACTGGACATGAAACAGCAGCTATCTGATTGTTTCGTACACCCTCGAGAAAGATCTGTTGGCTGAGAGTGTCAAAGACTTCTCAGAGTCTTCTTTTTGGCTGATATGTATCTTTCACGAATGTCTGTGGAATCTAAGTTCATCAGCACTGTCATATCTCTCTACCAGTGTAATGATCTGGATTAAGGACCTGCATCACTTTTGCTACCCTCTTAGAGTTCTCAGGTATACTCCTGCAACATCAATACTTCTGTTCCTCCCTGCTTTCAATCATCAAATAAAAAAACCAAGATAACTAGGCTCAGAATGCTAAGATATCTACCTTTTAACATTAAAGCTTGGTTGTGCAAGTTTGCACTTTCAACAATTGTCAATCAAAAACTCTCTTTAAGATATTCAGATGGTGATATCTTGGTAGTCACAAACCTAAGAGAACACAAGCCTGTGTTTGTCCTGCAAAATCATAGGTGAATTTCCTTCATTCTGTGGAGACATTAATGGTAAGAGTGGATAGGAAGGGAGATCGGATGAGCCCAAGTTATATGAGGATGATGTAGAATCTGCAATCGACACTGGTGACCACATTATCAGGACAAGCTATTCGACCATCTCTTCTGTGTTTCTCTTTAGACCTCCCTCATCTGCAGGAACCAGCTCTCTGTGGGCCACACATGAAGTTTGATGAAGATCGGTGTGAGTGTGTCTGCAAAACCCCATGTCCCAGAGATCTAATCCAGCACCCAGAAAACTGCAGTTGCTTCGAATGCAAAGAAAGTCTGGAAAGTTGCTGCCAGAAACATAAGATTTTTCACCCAGACACGTGCAGGTCTGTGGCATTATCACTTTCAACTTAACTTGGCTTGTTGATATTTAATAGAGATGCCATTTTGATTTGGTGGAATTTCATAGTAAAATCACTTTTTTTCCTCTGTGCCCAAGTCTCTCGTTAACAACAAATAAATGCAGTGACTGAGAAATAAGTGAAGGTATATAGCGGGATGATGAATCACAAAATTAAGAAAAGCCAGTCTGCTTTTATGACTTTATTGTTCTTAAACAAAAAGTAAATTGATGAGATATCAACCATTTTGGGGCAGAAGTTCAGATCAGCAAACTCTGGTTCAGTCTCTCACCATAAATGTCTATGTGTGTTTGCTTTCTCTTTGACTGAGATGTCACTCATGCTTATGTGGCATGAATTTATATAGCAAGAAATTTATTGATGAATAGAACGCTTGGAGATTATTGATTGAACATTAATAGGTTTTAAAGCTTTATTCAGGATTTTATATTGACATTTTAAATACGTGTCTTGAAAATTTCCTTTAAAAATGTAGTCAAGTCAGGACAGCTATTCCTTTGAATTCTAAAGTCTCATATTCACTTTCTTTTGTGACAGCTGTGAGGACAGATGCCCCTTTCCCACCCAAATATGTGCAAATGGAAAACCAGCATGTGCAAAGCATTGCCGCTTTCCAAAGGATGAAAAGGCCACCCAAGGGCTGCACAGCCAAGAGAACCCTTGATTCAGCTGCATTCCAAATTCCTCACTCCTATCATTTTAAACATCTGCTTTGCTGGGTTACTGTTACTTTTTTTCCCCCTTCAGGTAACAGAAAAATCCATTTTCCATAGTACCACAGTGAATCCAGACCAAGCTACCACTCAACACCAGCTGGTATCTCATGATTCATCGAGAGATGACTTCTAGCTGCAGATGCCACTGCACGCTGAAAGGTGGAGAGGAAAGGATCTGTGGAACCCATATTTTAGTGAATGAGAAGGATTTGCTTATGTGGCATGACAGGGGCCGTGTGACTGATTGCTCCCAGTGGATGAGGAAAACTGCAGCCTCTGAGTTCTTTGCTGCGTGCAAATTCTCCAGGACCATCCTGATTCTTCCTTTGGCAGAATTCCATTTGCATGATCAGCACTGAGTCTCTAGCTCCTGTCCAGCATATAGTGTCAAAGTTTAGTGAACTACTGTTTGACATTTCGTATTTAAGTGTATTTAAAGGAAATAAACATCATTATTGAAGCTATAGAATTTTGTGTTATTTGCTTTGCTTCCGCTCTACATTTTATGCTAAAGAAAAAATGTTTGAAGTAGGAAAAGGCATTTAGAGGTGGGAGGTACAGGGAGAGACATGAACCTAGCAAAACAGACCTCTGCTTTGGGAAACCAAGGGAGTAGTTCTCAGAAAGTTGAAGATTTTAAACAAAGTTAAGTAAATGTGACCCAAAGAGCAGCGGGAAGTTCGCTGTGCTTTGAGATGAACTCGAACTTGACTTTATCTCCAGCCCATCACAAAGGAGATCTTACTAGTCCCCTTGACATTTTTATGGTTTACATTTCTTCTGGTGCCTCTGGCTCTAAGTTTCTGCACTTGATTAATTCCCAATCTCATTCATATTTCAACTCCTGTGGCAAGATGATTCTTCTATGTTCCACAGCTAGCTAGGAAGGAAGCACAAGTCTTTTTCTTTGCCTCCCCAAAGAACCCCTACATATAACTTATTTGTAGTGTGGCCTTTGCTGAAATTTTGATGTATCAGATTTAGTAGTAGCAGCAGCAGCATTATTCATCAAATAATTTAAAAATCAATCTCTCTGTAGTATCTTTCACAGAGATATAGACACAGGCATACACAATCTATTACAGCACTTAGCACATAGTAGTGCAAATAGTAATGTTCATGTTTAACTCACCGCACTACAAGTCTCTTTCAAACTGTGTTTATCAAGTTTTGTAGTCCAAATTTCTCAGACCAGACCACCTCAGAACAAGACAATCACAAAGAAAGAGACAAAGATAAACAAATTTAACACTGTTGGATCTTGGCCTGAATTTGCGCCCTTCCTTGGTTAGGGCTCCTGGATTTCTCCTTTGTTCACTGAAGTTCTATGAGGCTGGTAGCTCCCACCCCTCTGAACCTTCCTGGCTTTCACTCTTAGTCTCAACACTACTAGCATGGACTGCTTACACTTAACCAAGGGAATCCTAGTGTGCCAGGCTTGTTTGGCTCACCACAGAATTGTCAATCATTGAAAGAATGAATTTCGCAAAACAGAAAGTTTATTCAAGAGGTGGCAAAATGTGGGAGTGGGAGGCCAAAGTCTCCAATTCACCTCCCTGGGAACAGAGTTTAGGCTGTAAGGGCCTAAAAAGACATACTCAGTATTCATGACATCACATGCGGAACGAATCTTCATGGTTTTCACAGGACACATGTCCAGAAAGTGGTGGCACTAGCATAAGCTGAGAACGGAGTTCCTGCCTTCAGAATGTCACACATCCAGTCACCACCCATTCAGGCCCAAGGGAAAAGGCGGTGATTTCAATACATACAGCTCCCAAGTTTCCAAAAAGTAATCCAGGCAACTGTGCGCCCTGTGAACCACACATCAGGGGAGTCAGTGGAGACCAAGAATAAATCACTCATCTGTGTGACTGCTAACATTAGTGATTTTACTGTCAATGAAAAGCAAGTAACCAAGAGCAATGGAGCCGGAGGGCTTGTTTAGGTTCCCCTCAAGGCCAGGACCAATTCCCCCTGTGCCGCCATCATCGTCACTTGTGTCATTTACCGGCACTAACCCCATCACTCCTCTCTTGCCACTGTTCTTTCCCCTCACTTTAATGTTTTAATGTCAAAGGCTTCTGTTTTCTTGTTTTATTATTTTTAATCAGGTCCTGAAAGGACCTCCAATCTCCTAATTCAGGTTGTACAAGATACCGAACATTTGATTCCTTGCTCTGCCATTTCGACCAGTTTCTACCACCTTCCTCGCCCCTCCATGATAGTCGGTTAAATTCTCTGAAAGCCTGGACAAGAGACAACCCAACAGACACCATGCACTTAAAATAGTCATTTTGCTAATCCTGGGCTGGTTAAAAAAAAAAGAGAGAGAGAGGCCGAATCACTAATAAGGTGAGGAAACCTCAGTAGGAGGACAGGCTCTGCCACCTAATCACAGGGTGAGGCTGGCCAACCTCGATGGGGCTTGCTTCCTCTTTTGTTAAATATAGTTAATCATATTGTCCCCTTTAATCTCAGAGTTGACCACTTTACTTGTCAATAGTAAAAACAAAATCAGTCAAAGGGATTATTTTAAACTGAGGAAGCAGGATGCTGGGAAAATCGCAGTTTGGAACCTCTGGCAAGTTCTTGGCTTATTGTAAATCTTTGTATCAGACCTACAACCGTGTTTTGACTTGAAGTGACTCTGGCTTCCTAACTGCCCTCTGGATGGAAATATCGTAGGAAGCCCTGGGCTGGGCCTGAGCTTTTCACCTACAGGGTGTGGTGCTTCTAAACCCCTCCCCCTACCTCTTCCTCAATCACCAATAATCACCATGGCACATGTATTTGCATCCTTGGGGCTGAGTCACAATGAGACTTGTTCTTGAAGGCAGAGGTAAAGTAACTATTTGCTTTATTGGAGCCCACTAATAATTGCACAAGAATATTAGTCATATTCATATCCTTGGAAAGCAAGGTGGAAATTCTCAATTTGTCAAAAAATAAAAATATAATAGAAGCCCCAAGAGCTTAAATCAAATAGTAAATGCCAGTGATGTCTGATGTCCATGATTATCTGAACCATAAGACCAGAATATTAATATGATAGAGGTAGAAACACATCAGGCAGCATAATGATCAGAGTCGAAGATTAAAATACTGTGTGAGACACTCCACAAAGGAGGTGGCACAGCTAACACTTGAGGACTATCACTAATATGGAGCTATACTTCTGAAGCATTGGTGTGCAAGTTCATCGCTCCGTATCTTGTCAAACTGTAGATTCTTCTTCAACAGATCTGGAGTAGGGCCTGAGAATCTGCATGCTGAAGTTCCCAGATGTTGTTGTTGCTGCTGCTGCTGCTGATGATCTGAATAAACTGTAAGGGTCCTCAGAACTACGGGGAGAACCAGTGGGTCTCTTCCCTAGCCACCCTTCCATGCTCCTTTCCCTCAGCCACCAGAATCATTTCGTACGGAAAAAACTTTGATTATGGTTTGACATTTCATCTTTATGTTCTTCACAGAAGAAAAGTGACTTCATGAGTCCTAGAATTGTATGTTATATATTGTGAAATAGAAAATACTCAAAGTAAAATAAGGTGAAGGGGGAAAAATAATGAGATTATAACAAAAAAGAAAGGAAACAAAGTTTATGTATTGGGGGGAGGTAGGGTGGGTAGGGCTATGGGAAAAAATGAGAATTAAGTTGTGTCTTATACTGGTACAAATCCCCATTATGGAGTGCAATCATGATGCGTATATGTACCAATAAAGATTTCAATAAAAAAGTGACTTCCTCAGTATTATTTCCATCATACCAATTTTTATTTCAGCTGTGTCTAACCTAAACTTCTTATTACTATAAAGTTTCTATAATAGTACTAACTTCATATTCAAGATCTCTCTAATTGATTCAGTATGTTTATGTTTCTTTCATTTCTCCAAGCTTTGCTTTTCAAAATTTGGATTTATATTATTTTAATTTTAATTGCTTCTAGAGTGAATTCAAGTTTCATTATTGTATGTTGTCTTAGTATATCTCTTCCAGTGTTTTGGGATTTTGGTTTACAAACTAATCTCCTTCTCTCTCTGCCTCTCTCTTTTTCTCTAGTAGTGATAATGACATACTATAGCTCAAGTTGCTTGATTCAGGTCGGTAAGCAAGGTTATATCTCCAGAAAGTGAGTACTGGCACAAACTCTTTCATTCTCAATTCACAAATGGGGGAAATGGTTAAGCAATGAGGCCTGGTTGAGTTATCTGCTACTATATGACAAACCATTATAAAACTTAGCGCCTTGAGGTAACAGTGACATTATGTCTCATGACTCTGTGAGTTGATCAAGATAAACTAGGTGTTCTCTTTTGTTTTACATAGCATAGGAATCCCACATTAAACTGGAAACTCACTTGTCGCTGGAACACCCAAGATGACATCTCATTCTTTACAGTCTCTCCATGTGGCTTTTCATCACTCAGCATTTGCCTGAGCTTTATAGCATAATCACTGCTTTCAATGGGAAAGGTCCAACAGGATATGACTGAGTCCATAAACACTTATTAACCCTCTATGGCATCTTGTCTACTGATGTCCCATTGGACAAACAAGTTATGTGACCAAAACCCATGCAGCCATGCTAATTTCTATTATTCCACAAGGGCTGAATCCTGGTTCAGGGCTTCCTTTTGCCACATACAGAGGCAAGGATTTATGTGGCTTTGGTCCTTATCACCATTTTACATTTTGGTTCTGCTCCTGATATGTGGAAATATTTATCTTCTCTTTCAAATTACAGCTAGAACATTTATTTTTCTCATTTATATTCCCTTTATTCTGATGTTTCTGTTTGAAGCAGAAGGAGGAGTGGAGTCTCAAAGTATTAACTGAAAATATTACATTGGCTGGAAGTTGGCCTTGACATCAAGTTTACCTTCTTCAGGATCCTCTACTAGTTTGCTCTAACTTTCACTGAAGATGTCACCCTCTTCTTGTCTATACCCTTTCCTGACCTCTTCTCCTGTGTAACTACACGGTAGAATTCACTGGATAGTCTGTCCATCTCTGTGCCTTGTTCACTTTGTTAATGAAATGATCTTGCTCTAAGGAGTTCAGACATTCTCTACTTATTTTTCTTCCTTTTTTTTTTGGAGACAGGGTCTCGCTTTGTGGTTCAGGCTGGCCCTGAGTTCAGCCTCCAACTCACATCACAGCAATCCTCCTGCCTCTGCCTCCTGAGTGCTAGGATGACAGGCGTGAGCCACCACGCCCGGCACTGTGGTATGTGGTACTGGTTGCTGCTGGGGTGAGTCTCCACGCCCAGTATGGTATGTGGTTTCCAGGGATCGAACCCAGGTCCTTGTGCTTGCAAGACAGGCGCCGGAACCACTGAGCTAAATCCCCGGCCTCTCTCTACTTATTTTTCTAGCTAAATGCTCCGGATGGAAAGACTCTACCTCTGAACTCCCAATATTCTCCTGGTACTCCTCTTGTGGCACTTACTGCTTCTTACTTTTTATCCTATATAATTTACATGTCCCTTAATTCCACCTTGGTTCCTCAGGGGCGATGTTTCTGCCACATTTTCTCTGCACTGCGCCTGGCACATTGATGGGAAGTTCTCAATGCACATTTTTTGCCCTCTCAATCCAAAATTATCCAAGGAATATTATTTCCGTATACATTTGCAAATAGTTGCATTTCAAGGGAAGATAAGATACACATTTTCCACTTGAGATCATTTAGAACTAGAAGTGATACTGATTGCCCTTAAATTTTATTAAGTATAATCAGAACACAGTGCAATAAGTATTTTGGTCTAATTTTAGTAGTTTCCAAGAAAATTCCCTAAAGGCATACTGTGAGGTCATACATTTAGGCAGAATACTATAATTAGAAACATCCAAGAGTTGTCTCTTAATTCTGCTATTAAAACTTCTTTTGACGTCCACAAAATAACCTTAAACGGATAACTGTTGCTTAAGATTTAACTGACTATAAATGCAGTGGTGTGCTATATGAGATTGCGAGTCTTTGAGAGACAGAATCATGATCATTTAACTTTTTAATCCTCAGTGTGTAGGAGAGAAGCTAAAGCGCAAATGCTCAGTGCTACTATGAAAGTACTGGAATCATTACATTATCTCTGGAGGCTTGGGGAGGGCACCAGGAAAATAAAACCCAAACCTCCAGGTTTAATAGGGTTACCCAAGACCTTAAAGGGTGCTAGCCATAATGGTGATGATGGTGCTCAGAAAGGAATGAGTTTTTTTTTTTTTTAAAGGTTTTTTGAGACAGGATCTCGCTTTGTGGTTCAGGCTGGCCCTGAGCTCAGCCTCCAACTCACATCACAGCAATCCTCCTGCCTCTGCCTCCCGAGTGCTGGGATGACAGGCGTGAGCCACCACGCCCGGCACTGTGGTATGTGGTACTGGTTGCTGCTGGGGCGAGTCTCCAAGCCCAGTATTGTTATGTGGTTACTGGGGATGGAAGCCGGGTCCTTGCGCTTGCAAGACAGGCGCCGGAACCACTGAGCTAACTCCCCGGCCCAAAGGGATGAGTTTTTAAAAGTACACATAGGGGACAGGGATAGCTCAGGGGCACCTGCCTCATAAGCGCAAAAACCTCAGTTCAATCCCTGGTACTGAAAAAAGAGAAACATCGAGGGGCTGGCGAGCTGCGAATAGCTACCGGCTGTAAAGGCAAAGGATCTTCAGCTCACTACTGCTGATTCTTACCCTTCTAGCCCCGCAACACCTCAGCTGGTTGAACCAGTTTGCGTGGGACTAGATCTTTCAGGTCGGAGCTCAGATCCTCCCTCCCACCGGCGCCCTAGAGTGGAGGGTTGTCAGATACAATACAGATGTGCCGCTGAATCTGGATTTCAAATAAAGGATTAGTCCCATCTCTAACGTTTGGGGCATACATGAAATTCAAAGTTCATACTTTTACTTGTTTTGATTTGTTCTAGTTTTAAAGATTTGTGTGTTTCTATACGCTGAATCTGGCTACCCCAGGAAGATGATACGACCTAACGCGGTCCTGCTGTGACAGATAATCACAAATAGAATGTCACCATGCCCTGGATTTCTGTAGCTTTCTCCCATAGGTCTCACCAATCAGAAGCAAGCGAGGTGTTAGCCGGCTCTCAGAAAACAGACGCTCTAACCCGGCAACAAGAGGGCGGGGCCCCAGCGTTCCGCAGCACCCAGTAGGCATGCGCAAACGCACGCTGACGCTGCATCCCACGTTGAGGGGTGGGGACGACCGAACGTCGCTCTTTCACGTGATCTAAGCGCCACTTTTCGATTGTCTGCCTGGGGGGCGCGGTGCTTGGGCGCGGACGCCCCGGATTGGTGCTTCAGGGTAGCGAGGCGGGACTCTGGCTACAGCCGCGGGAGGTCCGGACACCGGCGGCCATGGGACCTGCCGGTAAGTACGCGTCTGCTCTCCGCTTTCCAGCGGTGTTGTGAGCCTCCCAGCCGGGCTGCGCCGTATGTGTGCGAGCCTGGCAGGCTGTGGACCGGGTGAAGCCTGAGGGTTTCAGGCCCGGAAATCGGGTCGCAGGGTCTGCTGACGGGGAGGGGGCCGAGGGAATTGGAGAGCTGGAACCGGTTCCCTGGCTGAGGTTTGTGGGCGAGGGGCCGGGGCCGCCGGGATCCGGAGTGTCAGACCCTCAGCCACTTTCCGGCTCTTTGCCGGCTTTCTCTGGGCCCGGCCAGATTTTGCCTGACTTGGCCAGGTGGCTGACAGAGCAGGGCGTCTCCTCCTTGACTCTCTGCTTCCTGGCTGCTTGTTCAGGAGCGCGTTCCGGGCAGTACCCGGGGCTTGTGTAGCAGGACCGTCCTCGTGATCGCCAGCCTCCGCCGGCCCTGCCCCAGGCTCCCCCCGGAGCCTCCACAGCTACCGACTTCCTGGGATTCCTCGGCCATGGGGCGAGGATTTTAAGATCCTCACCAGTTTCCCACTGAAGCGGCTGAGTGGGAGCTTTGGACTGATCCTTCAAACTTGTCGGGCTTCTCAATTTTAAAGAGAGCGATGCGGTTAAAATATGAGATTCTATGAGTGCGCTGTATAAGCTTTATGAAAGATATTGGGAATGATAACCCGCTGCTGGGCACATTCCTTAAAGAACATTGGAAGTTAATGATAAAAAGTTAAAGTCATTTCGTTTGGTTTATTACTCACTGTTTTCGTTATCATTCATCTTTTAAAACTGAATAGAACTGGAAGTTCAGGTTTGGGTGACAAAACACACTAAGAAAGACATCGTTGATTACACCACTTGAAGGTGCAGGCAATCAAGATCTGTCAGTATTTGGTAGTACTGAATATTAACTGTTAAATTAATTTCCACAAATATCTAGAGTATTGCTGAGACTGTAGTTAAAGTGTAGATAAATCTGTTGGAGAGAATTAGTAACAGTTAATTTGTATTTCCTGATTTTGCAGTTGAAATGTGAAACTCAAAGCAAGTCTTAATACTCTAGTAATATTGTATATCCAGGGAATATATCACTTCGACGTGACCTTGAATGACCTCAGAGATAAACATTACCCACTTTAGGATGTGGGAAACAGTCCCAGGTGTAGCCTATCTGTAGTTTAGTGGTTTTTTTCAGGTTTTTTGAGACAGGGTTTCACTTTGTAGTTCAGGCTGGCCCCGAGCTCAGCCTCTAACTCACATCACAGCAATCCTCCTGCCTCTGCCTCCCAAGTGCTGGGATTACAGGCGTGAGCCACCACGCCCGGCTCTGTGGTATGTGGTACTGGATGCTGCTGGGGTGAGTCTCCACACCCAGTATTGTTATGTGGTTACCGGGGATCGAACCCGGGTCCTTGTGCTTGAAAGACAGGCGCAGGAACCACTAAGCTAACTCGCCGGCTCAGGAGGGATAATCTTAGAGAAATGACCTATGAAATGGAAAGAATAGTTAAGGTAGAAAGGGAGGGGAGCAGTTTGATCATCTTTAAATAAAAAAAGAGAAAATTTAGATTGTCCATAGCATGAGCTCCAGGTTCCCTCAGAAAAAGATGTTCTCCAAAAGACAGTTCCAGCTCCAGGTATATTTTAGTGTGAGCATGAAGCTAGTAGGGGAAGAACTTTATGAGATTAATTGCATCAGTGGCTAAGCTGTAGAGCAGAGATCTGCAAACTTTGAGTGAAGAGACGGATGATAAATATTTTAGGCCCTTTTGGTCATATGGTCTCTGTCAAAGCCACTCTGCTGTTAGAGCACGAAGGTAGCCATTCACATCAATGAATGGGTGAGCCTGTGTTGCTGTAAAACTTTATTTACAAAAATAAAGAGTGGACCAATGCAATTGATTCAAATCCTGGCTTGCTTTATTGGTACTCTTCTGTAAAACCTCCCCAAGATTTAGTGGTGTGAAACAGCAGCCATTTGACTACTTTTCTCGATTTTGCAATCTGCTAGACTTAGCTAGTGGTGCTTTTGCTGTTCTTGCCAGTGGTCACCTGGAAGATGCATTCAACTGGTAGCAGTTTGGCTAGAAACTGGGCCCAGATAGGAGGGAGATGGCGGGGGCTTTGGCTTCTCCATGTCCTCTGAGAGTTCTTACGTTTTAGCATTGTCTCTCCCATTCCTGTCTAGCACACTAGCTAGATTTATGTGATAGCTTAGAGTAGCCAGAGGTACTTAAGTGGAAGCCACCAGGCCTTTCTGAGGCCAAGGACAAACATTTGCACATCAGTGTTTTTTGTTTTTTGTTTTTTTTAAATCTTATCCTTTGTGCTAACCAGGTCCAAATGCAAAGAGCAGGCATCCTCACCAGTGAAACAGCTGTGATGCCTCTGAAGCGCTGAGGGAGGAGGAACAGGTTTCTTAACCTCCTTAAGACTCACTTTCGATTTAGAATATAGAATTTATAATTTGTAGATTTTTGTGAGGTTACAGTAAAATGTAGAAAACTTAGGAACAGTGTGTGATGTATAGTAACCATTTAATAAGTAGAAGCTAATAAAGTGATAGCAGTAGAGGGGAAATAGACATGCATGTGTGTGTGTGTGTGTGTGTTTATATTTAATAACAAACTCTTTAGCATGGCATCCCATTATATAGTATGGTGTAACAGTTCTGCGTAGAAGTATTTTTAATGCAAAATTAAGACACTACAGAGTCTAATTTTGTTGTACGGCACAGTAAATGTTAAGCAGTAAATGTCAGATGAGTAAATTCATTATGTGCTTTTTTATTTTTCTAGGGGAAGAACTGACAAATGTACACTAACATTAAAAGTACTCTAAGGAGTTTTGGAATATGGAATGCCTTGTGTCTCTGAGCTGAGATCCTGTTTTCCTCTCTTTTGCAGGTAACAGAGGACACGTATCTTAGCTGGGCAGCTCTGAGAACTGATGTCCAAACAACCTGAGCATGGCCTATAGAGGAGGCGATGGGGATGTCCAGCCTCCTTCAGCTCCTTTCTCCCCAGTTAGCTCTGGAAACTTTCTCACCTGTAGAGGCCATTCTCATAATATATGCATGGTATCTGACTTTTTCTACCCAAACATGGGGGGAGTGGAAAGCCACATATACCAGCTCTCTCAGTGTCTGATTCAAAGAGGGCACAAAGTCATAATTGTCACCCATGCTTACGGAAATCGAAAAGGCATCCGTTACCTCACTAATGGCCTCAAAGTCTATTACTTGCCTCTGAAAGTCATGTACAACCAATCTACAGCTACGACCCTCTTTCACAGTCTGCCATTGCTCAGGTACATATTTGTTCGGGAGAGAGTCACAATAGTCCATTCCCATAGTTCTTTTTCCTCCATGGCCCACGATGCTCTCTTCCACGCCAAGACAATGGGGCTTCATACAGTCTTCACGGACCATTCCCTTTTTGGATTTGCTGATGTCAGCTCGGTGCTCACAAACAAGCTTCTAACTGTGTCGCTTTGTGACACCAACCACATCATTTGTGTCTCTTATACTAGTAAGGAAAATACTGTACTGAGAGCAGCACTGAATCCTGGAATAGTATCCGTCATTCCTAATGCAGTAGATCCTACTGACTTCACTCCAGATCCATTTAGGAGGCTTGATAGTCTAACTATTGTTGTTATCAGCAGACTTGTTTACAGAAAAGGTAATGAAATGATAGCTGTATTTGTGTTGAAGACTCTTTTCCTTGTAGAAACTATTGAATACTTGTATTAATGATTGTATGGCTTTTCATTTTGTTTTATGTTTTTATAACAACCTCTGCATTAACTGTAGCAAAGAAAGGTCTGATATTGGTTTATACATTTAAAAAGAGAAATTTTTAGAATGGGGATGAATACTGCCTCCAACCCTAGATTTTTTTTAAAATTTTTTTTAGTTTTTTTGAGACAGTGTTGCTTTGTAGTTCAGGTGGGTCCTAAACTCAGCCTCGAACTCAGCAATCCTCCTGCCTCTGCCTCTTGAGTACTGGGATTATAGGCGTGAGCCACCACGCCTGGCACTGTGGTATGTGGTACTGATTGCTCGTGGCATGAGTCACCACACCTAGTGTTGTGGTATGTGGTTACCAGGGATCAAACCTGGGCCCTTGCACTTGCAAGGCAGGTGCTGGAGCCACTGAGCTAAATCCCCAGCCCAGGGATGATTTGATTTTTAAAAAGATCCTATCAGTTAAATAGTAGTAATGGATATTGCCGTAGAATTTGTGGAGGCTTGTTGAAGAAATAATACCACACCTTCAAATACTTGAACTTGACTCAAAACATTACTTATACACTGAGTTGCCAGTACTTTGTCATGGAGCTGCAGGCTTTGAGTACTAGTTTATTGATTTCAATTGTGTCTCCTTGCATGGCCACCTTCACAAAGCATAATCTACTGTTGTCACTTGGGCTTTTTTTAAAAAGTGAGGTGGAACCCTAAAGGTGCCTCAAGCACTGTGCTCCTGGATTTTTACTTTGCTTTCAGTTTTTCACAGTGGTTTGTCACCCCTTTCTGATAACTGTTTTTGTGTGACTGCTTTATTAGATTTTTCAAACCATTTGTCTTGGCTTTCATAGAAAGCTGAAGGTGTTGGTTTAAGTAATAATTACCTTGTGCAGCGACAAGTACAGCTGTCACAATTATGAACAACTGCCACAGATTCTTGGTAACCAAGTGTCCCTGGGTGCTGGGGAGGGGCCAGAGATCTGGATGTAGGCCTTGGTCGGTGTAGTCTACATTAGGATTGGGAAGTCTGCTCAAGTGGAGATTGGTGGGAAAACTTGGACTAAACTGCATTTTCTGTGTGAGGGTTGTGTTGTGTATCTGTTTCTTCATCCAGAAGGGAGGAGTGGACTGGTATTCTTCCATATCCTTCTTGGGATATTGGTGATGTGTTTATTATGGAGTAGAAAGGGTGCCTGATTTATTTTTAGTTGAATAGCATACCTTTGTGGGATGATAGCCAAGAAAGAACATGAAGTGTGTATGTATGTGGTAGAGCATCAGCAAAATTAACTACTCATACAAAGGTTACACATACTTCATTGATGTGTTTTAATCAGCTGAGCTAATCCCCAGTGGAGTGAAGGTACACTCTTGCCTGCCCTCAATTTAGTACTCAAAAATATTTATTGAACCCTCTACATATGTCAGGCCCCCCTGCAAAAATAATATTCTACTAAGGAATGGCCACAGCTGTAGCCCAAAACTGAGTAATTATATTAATGATCCATTCCTTCTTAACAAATCAGTTTCCTCTGAGATGTTCATTGGACCAGATATGAGAAGCCCATTGGAGTGGATTAATTAAGGAGATAAATCCAGATTTTCCTCACCTGGCTTTCCTGGCTGGCTGCTTCCGAGCCCTCTTCTCTCCAGCCTGTGTTCCTGTTGGTTGGGGTTTCGCAGTGCCCTCGTGTGCAGACATATCACATTTCTTGTAGCAGCCTACAGTGTATTCTGCAGTTCTGAAAGCCTGTGTGTGATATAGTATCTCACTGGACCCTCCTAAAGACCGTAGGTACATATGATCAGCTTATAACACACAAACAAACAGTATGGGATAGGGTAAGTAACTTGCCTCAGTGACGTAGTAAGTAACAGATGAGAAATACAAGTGTAGCTCTTCTTGAGTTTAAGTTTCCTGTTCCCCAGCTGGGTTTTTATTGTACTAGGATGAATCAGAAGATTTGTTTCAAATACTGTTAGACTGAGCATTAAAAGCAATTTGAGTCAGGAATTTTCCTTGTCTATTTTGTATGAGGATAGCAATCAAAAGTCTTTGAATGTTCCATTGTGTTAGAGTCTTTGAGGCACCGGAATAACTTTTTATACTGAGAAAAGCCTTTTATTCCTAGAATACTATTACATAGCATTAATAGTATTAATCAATTTCATTTCTTTTATGGAGATTGTCAGTATTAAAAGATATAATGCGACTAAAGTACATTACCTAATGTAAACATTGAGTAGATATTAGCTGTCAGTAGCTGTTACGAATATTGCTGTACTTTTGTTTGCAGAATGGACTCTTAACCTTGTATTGCAAAGGAAAGAAAGAAAGAAGGGTAAAAGGCAAAAAAGTATAGGAGGCTAAATGTTAAAGGTCATTAATTCACCTGGCTTATAGAAATCCAGTGAATGGGATTTAGTAATAGACTTGAAACAAAGGTAGCTATGATTTGAATGAGAAGCCTTCAAAATTTAAAAAGCAAAACTACATGGAAATTTATTTTTGTACATGTAATTATATTTTGAAAATCTCAACAGTTTGCTTAAGCTTACTTTGCATTATTTAATGAAAATGAACATGTATATGTATATATGTACTTCTGCCATCATTTCATAAGTCTGACTATTTTGAGGAAGATTATTGTAAAAAATCCAGTTTGTATGTGTTTGTGCACCTTTATTTTTAATTAATAAACAAGTCTAATTGAATTTCTTTGTTTCCTTTACTTCTGAATATATATAATTTATGATTGTCAATGAACTAAATTTCTGGAGAATGTCAGCATTGCTGTGACTTTAAATAGCCACTAACTTCTACAGACTAGGAGGCCGTGATTGATTTGACTGCTTTGTATTATCGGAGGCTGTCTTTGTATAATATAAAAAAGTAATTTTAGTTTTTTGAAGAAAGGAATCAAGATGCATCCTCTTTGCTCTGTGGATTGGAATGGTCTGACAGTTGAGGTTCTACCCTCTCTACCTACCGTCATGCTGGAGAAGTGGGCTACAACTTTGGATGGACAGTTCTTTTACATTATGGCAGTCCTCTCGTGTTTGTAGCAGAATTCTCCATGCAGACTGAGTTTTGAACAAAGTGGAGATAGCACTTAGACTTTGTTGCTTAACTCTTTCCTGTGGCACAGAGTCGAATTGTAAGCTGATAGAACTGTAGAGCAGAAAGATTCCTTGGGGTTTTAGGTACATATTACTCTGCATGTAGTAAATCTGGGTACTTTGCTGTGATCAAAGTGCTTGCTTGCTAAAAAAGAAAAGAAAGCAAGGAAAGAAAACGCTGGAACAAGACCCAGATCTCTAGCTCCAGTGGACTGTGTGTCATGGAGGATAACTGAAACTTTCCTTAGCTACCTGATATTCCTTTTCTAGTTGGAAGCATATGTATCCAAGTAAATCATTTAAGGAGCAATAGATTAAAATAGAATTATTCATATTTAGCTTGTATAAAAGGTAACAGTATGCCACTATATCTAAGAAGTGCAACTACTGGAGACTGTTGACATTTTGTAAATTATCCCACTCCCAGGAAAAGTGTGAGAGTTGATTTCTGGACTTCAAAGACGCTATACCTAATATTTTAATAAGTGAGTATGTTCTCAGTAATTCTGATGAATTTTTAAGTTCAAACATTAATGTCTCCTACATTCAACTTTATGTTTTCAGGGATTGATTTGCTTTGTGGTATAATACCTGCACTCTGTGAGAAATATGAAAATTTGAATTTCATAATTGGAGGAGGAGGACCAAAGAGAATCATTTTGGAAGAAGTACGGGAACGATACCAGCTACATGACAGGTATTGATAGCTTTCATATTGTTGTGGTAAGAAAATATCAATTACCTATGTTTGATCTTGACTGTATGCTTTTCCCACATATAATTGATAACAACTGTATTGCAAGGCCTGTTTTTTAAGAATTTATATAAAATGAGAAAACACTCAAGAGTTCATAATTTAATTTTTTTGTATTAGCTTAATTTTATTTGACTTGGGGCAACAGTTATTGGAAATAGCACGCAGGGCCCAAAAAACAACCATTGTGATTGGAAATATTTGTAGATTTCTGTCATATTAATATTTTCATTAAATCCATATTAGCTTTAGAGAGATGACATTTGGTCTATGTAAAAAAGTTAGAAATATGTTAATCTTTTGAGTTGTTTCTTGACTTTCTAGGGTTCATTTTTTTTTTTAAACATAGGGATCTGATTATACTAATGTTTTGAGGTGGAAAACATTACCCCTAGCAGGACTCTAAATATAATTGGCTTAGAAATTAAATTTTTTGTGGTGTGATTTTTCACTCCCTTTTTTCTTCCCCTCTCATTTAAAAAATCAGGGTGCATCTTTTGGGACCTTTACAACACAAGGATGTTAGAAATGTCTTAGTTCAAGGACATATTTTTCTTAATACTTCCCTTACTGAAGCATTCTGCATGGCGATTGTGGAAGCAGCCAGTTGTGGTTTACAGGTAAAAGGCTTTAAGCGCTTACCTTGTGGGGCTTTTTATATTTGCATCTTGAAAAATAATAGGGCCCATGTCACCATACTTCTTAGCTTCATTTTGCTGATTTTCCTGAGGTGTGTCTATGAGTGGATGGATCATGTATTCCTTTTTTCTTTTTAAGGTTGTAAGTACAAAAGTTGGGGGAATTCCTGAGGTGCTTCCAGAAAATCTCATTATTTTATGTGAGCCTTCAGTAAAATCTTTGTGCGAAGGGTTAGAAAAAGCTATCTTGCGGCTGAAATTGGGAACACTTCCACACCCAGAAAGTATCCATCACATAGTAAAGACCTTCTATACCTGGAGGAACGTTGCACAAAGAACTGAGAAGGTACGTCACGTACTTAGAAGAGATTCTGTCTGAACTCTTGCTTGATGTCTCTCTCACATACCGTTTGCCTTTTCCTATATACAAGCTGGCATTGATGTTTTTTGTTAGGTCTATAGACTGTCTTCCATAAGAGAAATGAGTTAATGTGTATGTGCTGGGCTGTTTCTGTTCAAGTCATTGCATTGACATCTGAAAATATCAGTAATTGTTGATTAAACTGAGCATGGGGAAACTACAAAGTTTTCTAAAAGTCCCAGCAATTAAAGGGAAAACTAAGATTGAAATCTATTCTGAGATGTTTCTTAAGGCTGTTTATAATTCTGACTTATCCAGTTCTGTTAGCAAATATATGGTCTCGGTGCTTACAGTAGCTTTAGAACTTGTTCATCTTTGATCCAGACTACTTCCTAAACCTTCTGTCATGCCTTTGCTAGCCACAGTAATTTTCTACAGGAAAATGATTTTGGCATGTTTGGGTAATAGAGAATATAGTAAGTTAGAATGCAAAGTATACGTGAAAAATGATGGCAAAGGAAAAGCAGCAATAGAACATACCTAAAAGGACAGGCATAGAAAATAGATTGACCCGGGGCTGGGGATATAGCTCAGTGGTTCCGGCGCCTGTCTTGCAAGCACAAGGGCCCGGGTTCGATCCCCGGTAACCACATAACAATACTGGGTGTGGAGACTCACGCCTAGCAGCAACCAGTACCACATACCACAGTGCCGGGCGTGGTGGCTCACGCCTGTCATCCCAGCACTTGGGAGGCAGAGGCAGGAGGATTGCTGTGATGTGAGTTGGAGGCTGAGCTCAGGGCCAGCCTGAATCACAAAGCGAGACCCTGTCTCAAAAAACCTTAAAAAAGAAAATAGATTGACCCGTTAGGCAGGCGAGTGCAAGGTAAGAAGTGCTTCCTGAGGGGACTGTGCTGCTTTTTCTCAGTTTCCTCCTTTAGATCTTTCTCATGACTGCTTCTACCCTTTGCCTCTTGCTATATATCGAATGAACTGGAAACTGCTAGGTTTCTTACATTGAAAGCAGCCAGGTGGAGCATGGAAAGGGTCACAGTTTAGGGTAATACTGTATCCTACCCTTGCATTCAAGGAGAGATTAGCTCTTTGCTATAAAGCTTTCTTCCTTGTTTTGAATTACAAGTTCCAGTGTAGAAGATGAACCCATATTTGAATATGAACTCATAAACCTCTTGGTCTAAAAGCGAAAGTTATACGTAATAACATTTTCTTTTGAAACAGGAGATTTCTGAAACAGTCAAAACTTTTTAACTGGTATGTCTAAGACAGTCTGACCTTCTAGGAGTCTTGTAGCTTCTCCACCGTATGATACAGCTTACCTTTTCCTTTGGAAGTTGGAGTCAGGCGCCTGTGGGATGTGTATGTTGCAATCAGCCGAGTAGCCTCTTCAGAGTCTCTATCCTCCCTCTTCCTGTCTCATCACCCCACTCTCTCCCTAGCATCTAATGTGACCCTTGGGGGGCAGAGATGGGATTTGTGGTGTGGTTGACAGGAATATGTGGCTAGACAGGTTTTTTAGAGGTAACGCCTTGATCGCCTGGCAGAATCATAGCTCTGTGTGTTGTGGCTTACCTTGATAGGTATGATACAACCTCAGAGCTCTGAGCCATAACAGGTAAGGAATTAGGAGGAAAAGGACTATGGTGACAGTTTGTTAAGTAGCTAGTTAGGATTGTCTTTAATAATCATATTTCATGTAGCTATATTTAAAATGATAGTAATGCACTTAGTTTTTCTCTTTTATCATCTGGTAATTTATAGTATACAGTTAGAACAGAGCAGATTCTCATCTGTAACAGACAGTCACATTCTCTGTATAGAAGTAAGTTACTATTTTATCACTTAAGATAATAAATAAATTGATCTGAAATTGAACTGGATAAACAGATAAGTTTGTATTTGGTCTTTTTTTAATTTGAATCTTTGTTGGTATATTTTATTTACACATGAAGATGTATTTGGTCTTTTAACTGTAGGACAGTTTGATCCTTTTCAACACCTTTTAGTTTTATTTGCACTATTTAGAAAATTAATCACAAAATTAAATTGGACTTCATGCTTTAAGCACACTATTGGATTACAGTCTGCCAGCCTTAGCATAATCCTCAACATCATTCTGATTTAAATGCTTGTATTTAAAATGTCCTCAGGGTAGAAGAGCTAGATGAAAACATGCCGTACCTTTGAAAGGCCACTGACCTGTACAAGTTGCACTTGTTGTAACTTCTTGAACTCAAAAGAAGACAATTTGCAGGTCCATTATGTGAGAGCAAGCACAAGTAATTCCCAAGTGCAATTGCAAAACAGGAATGCTGGCTCATTTGATGTATTCTACACAGGTATATTTAAAGATTTTTTTTTTTTAATATTTTAGAGTTTAGTGTTCAGCAGTTTTAAAAAACAAGTCACCCACTGCCAGTTCTCAGCAGAAACTTTGTTTGCCAACATTTGACCTACACTAGTTATTAAAGTTTATCCCATCTTGCCCTGTTTGCGAGCAATCTCTGAAATGCTTCTCCGTATCCTTACCTACCATGCTCAGCAGCACGGATGGCCTCGCACAGTTGAAAGAAGAGTCTGCGGGTCCCCAGAAGCTCACTGACCGTAGTGCTGTAGTTGTGTTTTTTGTCTGCCAGAGGTCAGAGAGAGCCTTCTCTACCCAAAGTATGTGAAAAGGCCAGTCCTGTTTGAACACCTCTCAAGTCACTGCTCAGTTAAATATCACCCCTGCATTTGTGACCTGAAAAGCGATGTGCACTTGGCAGCACTTTGGTCTTCTAGTACCCAGCTGAAATCCATGCTGACGTCTTAGGGGGGAGCAATGTAGCTTATTCTTTGTATCACAGTGCCTAGCCCAGTGTGTTGCCCAGATTATGTGCCCAATAAGTATTGAATCCAAAGGCAGTACTTACTGTGATTTAGTTCATTAGGAATGCCATTACTATAACAACGCCAAATACCAATGACTTCTGTTTGCATGTGTTTCTGAAACATTCTTGGTCAGGGTGGGTCGTCTCTGGGCATGGGAGTGACTGATTCCCAGCACTCATTGTTGGCCTTCTCTCCCCCAGGTATATGAGATGGTCTTGAAGGAAGACTTGTTGCCCATGAGCAAGCGACTGCATAGGCTCATTTCTCATTGCGGCTCAATAACAGGCCACATTTTTGCTTTGTTGGCTGTGCTCAACTATCTGTTCCTTATCTTCCTGAGATGGATCACTCCAGATTCTACAATTGATATTGCAATGGACGCCACTGGGCCCAGAGGGGCCTGGACTCATCACTGTCCTCACAGTGAAAAAAGGGAAGAAAATAAGAAGTTGTCTAAAATCAGGTAGAAGAAAACCTGCTTGTAAAGTTTGAAACATTTGTAACACTTTTATTAAGACAATTGAAAATAACTTTGCTTTTTTTGTTGTTGTTTCTTGAAGTTAATTCAGTAAGTTTTGCTACCTCTATATCATTCACTGTTTTATTTTGAGGAAAGGTGAATAACTTATGCAATTCCTGAGTGTAGAAGCTCCTTGCACTTCTTTACAATTTAGGAATCCACTCAGGTATGAAATTTTTCAGATACTGAAATCCCTCTAGCAGAGATGTTTTAACATTATATTTTGAGAGCTTTGGGTGCTGAAGGGCCAAATGTTTCTGGGCATTTTGGGCCAGTTTTTAATGCTAAATCATTACTTAGACATTCACTAAATGTTTACAAGTTTTCTTTAGGGCAGTATCTCAGTTATGGAAACTACTTTAAATCATATTCATATGTATCTATTAGGCATTTAAATAATGCTCTTAAACATTTATTGGGTCCACTCAGTGAGTGTTGCGTATAAACAACAGGTTTCTTGAATAAGATGGTCTAGTAGTTAATCGGCATGTTTTGATTACCTGCTGTGTATAAAATGCTATTAAGGGCCAGGGATGCATTCACTCTTTGTTTATCATTCATACAGTCATAGACATGGTTGACATGAAATGGTAAAATATCTAACATGGCAGCAATGCTCATGCTAGTCAATGCCAGGAAGAAGTCACTGGTCTATCCCAAGTCCTTTGATCATGCTGTATGTGTTCTGTCTAGGTAGGGCCTCCCTCTATTTATGGAGAGTCCTTTTGCTTTTTAAATTCTAGGGACCGATAACACTGTTGATGATAGTGCAGAGAAAGCCTCCACATTTTTCAGCGCATAATGTAGTCTTTTGTAAATGCCTTTTTGTTACCTGAACAGAATGTATGAGGTATGCCATCTGAAAACCAGCTGCTACTGTGTCCTTTTGATATATGTCACTACCCTCCACTGTGGCCTAGCTGATGTCTGATAAGTATTGCCAGTGTGCAAAAGACTTCCTCTAGAGTGTTTTATTTATAGCAAACCAAGTCTGAAGATTTTAGGAACACAAGTCTGTTTGTGAGTGGATGTTGCTAACTGTAATCATTGTTGCCCAGAGCCATGGGTTTTTTAACCCCCAATTATCTACATGGTGTGTATTATTCTTTGAACTCTGTAGAATAAGGTTTTGTGAAAAAAGGACTGTGAAATCAAATCAGTGAGGCATATCTGTGTGCACTAGATAGATTTCTGTCAGTATTATGATTCTGTACAGGATATTTTTAATGGCAACCTTCACAAAACGTCTTACCTTTTAAAAAGTATCACACCTATTACTCAGTTGCATAAAAGAAATATATTAGTGTTTTATTTATACTAAAACACAAATATAAGAGTGCAATTATTAAAATATAGAAGTTAGAAATTCTTTTGTTGGAGTAAATGGACTGACCCTAACCACTCAGTCTTTAGATTTTTACGTATTGAAACTGACATAGATATAAAATAAACAGTGCCAGTGTTCATGATAAAGTGGGAGACGATTAATACTGCATTCAGTTTTAAAGGTGTACTGCTGTTTTTCCTTCTGTCTCTTTGATACATTTCAAAATTGTTTAACGCTT
This sequence comes from Petromus typicus, assembly GCA_004026965.1. NCBI lineage: Eukaryota > Metazoa > Chordata > Mammalia > Rodentia > Petromuridae > Petromus > Petromus typicus. The sequence continues at coordinate 34,287 of PVIR01003216.1, forward strand.
GAATTGTCATTTATTTAAGATGAAAATAAAATTTAAAAGTGATTGTTTTTGTTTATAAAATGTATAACTTAAAAGTCAATTATTTTCACCTGTTTTTAAATAAAAATAAATTTATTTGTTTGAAGTTAAATATTTTCAGGCTTCCTGGATACTTTAATTATAACTGTCAGTGTTGCACTGGTCAGTATAAGGAAACACATTATTCTACCCTGCTACTTATGTTTATTTGCAAGTGAACTTAATGATGAGGAGTTTATTAAAAATGTATTCCTTTCTGTGTATAAGCAACTGCACATGTAACTGATTTGTTAAAACATCAACATGCTTCATGTCCAAAAGTAAAGAATGACATTTTGACAATTTTCTGAGTTTGTCTCATTTTATGCATGAAGTATTATTTATAGCGGAACAGGGTCCCACTGATCCCTTCTGCGTCCTTTTTTTCAGCATAATCTATGTGTTGCATGGTCTGTTGTTGTTAGGGCTTAGATATGATATATCTGCCAAGGTTGATGCTTTGGTAGCTGGGTCCTCCACTCAGTTCAGCAGTGTTCAGAAGACGATTGGATTATGAGGTCTCTGACCTCATCAGTAGATCAATCCACTGATGGATTCATAACTAGATGCCATTATTGGGAGGTTGTGGAAAGAGGAGAGGTGGCCTGATTGAAGGGATTGGGCAATAGAGGTGTGCTCTTGAGAGCTATATCTTCTGTCCAGATTCCTTCTTTTGGGCTCTGTCCATTCAGTTTCCTGGCTGTCACAAGGTGAAGGGCTTTCTCTGTCACTCATTTTTGCCATGATATTTCCTCCTCCTCACAGGCCCAAAAATAATGGAACCGCCTAACAAAGACTAAAAAACCTTTGAAACTGAGTCAAAGTAAATCTTCCTTTAAATGATGTTTTTTTCAGATATTTTGTCACAGTAACAAAGGCTTACAGTCAGTAAAACTGGGAACTGCCAAATGATGAGTCCCTGTCATATTTCTGGAATATATGCTCTTTATTACTCAGAGCATTACCAGTTTACTTTTGGCTTTACTTCCTGATCCAAATAGGTCTTGTTTTTCACTAATTATTACATTAGACAAATGAATACATCTCTACATTACTGTGTGTGAACTATGTAATTCCTTATGTCTTGCCAGCTATTTTAAGAGAAACTTAAATTTTGACTTCATACACAGAAGCCCAGTTTTTCCCCACCCTTTTGTTAGAAGCAGGTGGAAAACATTCACCTACATACATTCTTACTTATCTTACTTAAACTTATTTTTGGCATCATCAGGGTATCATGGATATATGTTTATTTTTGTGAAGTACATTTAAAGGCCTCTATCCATCTGTATCCCAAAAGGATGTGGCTAAATATTAAATTGTATTATTCTATAGTTGGAGTTTTATATGAGTTATGAAAATTAAGATTGCATGTAGAATTTGATTTTTACTGTGTATACTTTTTATTTTAGCTTTTTATCATTTCTGTTTGGCTGTCTTAGTCGCTTTGCTCATAACTGGGACAAAATATCCGATACAAGCACCTTAAAGGACAAGAGGTTTATTTGAGCTCATGTTTCAGTCCAAGATCTGCCAACTCCAAAAGAGAAACAGCATGGCAGAGAAAAGCTGCTCATCTCATGGCAGCCACGAAGTGGGGATGGGAGGCTATGGGGAGAGAGAGATATGCGCCCTGAGGTTACAATCCCGTGATCCTTCCCTTCTGACCAGATCCTAACTCCTGACCACAAATCAACTCAAATCCCCACTTCTGAGCATGTGAGGCTTTAGAAGGACATCTGCATATAACGTCTACCATCTCCCCTGACCCCCAAAAGATTCATGTGCATTTTTTGTACAAAATATATTTAGTCCATCTCTAAATGTTGCCAAAGTCTTTTTTTTTTTTTTTGAGACAGTCTCCCTTTGTGGTACAGGCTGGCCCTGAGCTCAGCCTCACACTCTCATCACAGCAATCCTCCTGCCTCTGCCTCCCGAGTGCTGGGATGACAGGTGTGAGCCACCACGCCCGGCACTCTGGTATGTGTTGCTGATTACTGCTGGGGTGAGTCTCCACGCTCAGTATTGTTATGTGTTTACCGGGATCGAACCCGGGTCCTTGAGCTTGCAAGACAGACGCCGGAAGCACTGAGCTATATCCCCGGCCTGCCAGTCTTAATAGTTCCAGTACTACTAAAGAATCTAAGTCCAATGTCTTTCTGTAAACTTTTGACTAAGAGCCTCTGTAAAAATCAAGAAGTTAAACACTGCAGACATAAAGTAACACAAGTAAGACATTCCCATTCCAAAAGGAAAAATGGGGAAATAGAAACCAGTAGACTAACGTAAGACAAACTAGCAGGGCTAACATTAAATACTTTCACTGTTTCCAGCATTCCAGGGGAAGTTGTGCAACACATGAATTCCAGAAGCCTTTGGTGGCCTGGCCCCTACAGCATTGCCAATGGTTATAGATTTCTCCTGGACTAGCTTTGCTTACTCTTTATGATTTTCTTCAGACCTTTCTCATTCCTGGCTTTTACAGCTCCAGAGAGCTCTACCACACTTTCAGCTTCACTCTCACAACTTCTTGCACTAGCCTCTTGGATACACTACTTGTCCTCCCAGGAATTCTGAAATCTGGGTGGAAGCTTCCCTCATCCTGACCTCACAACTCTTAGATTCTGCATTCATTTAAAACCAGCACGGCATAGATGCTGCTGAGTCTGCAGCCAGGTCAAGTAGTAGCCAGGCCCCCTCGAATCTTGGCTGCAGAGACCTCTGAGAACTTAGATGGTTGAACACTTAATTAAATCCCATGTTGCAGTGCTCCAGCATGTGTCCCAGGGCTCTTCTTAAATGAAAACCTCATAGCTTTAGATTCTTAAGCACATGAAGGGAGAGATCTTGTTGATTCTTGACTTCTCCAAATCAATTTTTCTGTTGTCCTGTTGTAAACTACTTGTCTTCTTTTTAATGCCAATCTTTCCAGCAACTAAGCTCTCCTTTGCTGCACCTTTACAGGCCCCAACTTTACAGGAGCTTCCTTTCTGGGGAACTGAAAAGTTTAAAAATCACTCAGCTGTGCCATTTACTCATGTTTCTTAATGTACAGCTGCCTAAAAGCTCCCCAAAGTACTCATGCCACAGCATCAATATTAGGCAGCCTTGCAATTTCTTCTACCAGTTTAATTAATCCACCCCCTCAATCTCAGTGTCCTGAAAAATCTCAGGACATGAGTTAAAATGTAGACAAATTTTCTGCCACAACATAAAACGCATGGCCTGGGGTCTATATGCCTATGGAGTCTTTGTTCCCAGCTGAAACATAAGCCTGTCTATCTATTTTACTATCTATCTTTCCATCGGCATTCTTGTCTTCTCTACTTTCATTTTGTTCTGTAGGAGACACTTGACAAAGTTTGGAGACATTTCTGGTTGTTCCAGTTGGATGGGATGTGGCACTGGGATCAAGTAAGTAAAAATCAGGGTTCTTGCTAAACATTCCACAGTGCTTTTGCAAGCCCCCCACAACAGAATGATCTGATTCAAATATCCATACAGTTGAGAAACTGGTATAGTGTTGATTATTTCATCTGCCAAAGATATATGAATCGACTATTCTTATGTCTCAGTAACCTTTTATGCCCAATTCAAATATAATAATTGTAGTAAATATGGTCTCGGAAATAATGCAGCCATCAATTTGAACCAACTTTTGGTATGTAAACCATGGAAAGGACAGCCATGTTTTAAGAAAATTAAGATCAAAACAAGATTGAGTAAATTATGCAGTGTACATTGCTGGACTGACATGAGTGAACGATTGCTTAGAATAGAAAAACTAAAAGATAAATGAGAAGAGTTATGATATTTCTATTCAGATATTTTCCTGCATTGGTCTTTAGCAGATAATCTTAAGTCTGATAAGGAAGATGTATATGTTAATATCTTTGCTTTGAGAATGCAAACAACTACAAATCTTTCTAGTACCATTACACAGTGAAGTGGATGAGCCATATGTTATGGCTCAAGATTGTATTGTGCCAGCCTTCGTAAGAGTGTAGTGAAACAGTTCTTGCAGATGTAGTCAGTCTGAATTACCTGAGTGCTATGAGAAACTCCTCTTTTTGCATCAAGCATATATGACATAAGATTTATTTGGTATGATCTTAAAATTTTATTTTGGCTTGCCTTTTCAATATGTTTTAGAAATTAAGAATTAAAAAAAGAGACACGATGATGCAGAAAATTCTAAATCACTTGTGTTATCCAGCTGATGAGAAAATATTGTCCATCCAGAGGAAGAATCTGGTTACTTCACTTAGATCCTGGGGCATTTCTTTCATTCATTTCTTCATGACTGTTCTAGGATCAAGGATAGGCTGCATTTTGCAATGATGTTTGAAATGGAAAGGAATGATTGGTAAGGAACCTTGCCATGAGGGATCTTGTCATGGGTGACACCACCACAGGAAGTAATCTAACACTTCCAGTCACTGTCCTCTCATTCGGGCATCCAAAATGGACATTTTATTAAATACCATTTCAGATTAAAGAGTCTTTTGGGGCTTACTCCTCCACAAACCTCAGAATGAAAAGAAAATGAAATGTTGCCAGGAGTAGAATTTCCTACTAAGGACATAGCATATATTTATACTTATTTGTGAAAATATCAGATAACTTATTTCTGTAGGATCAGAAATGTACCTTTTCTCTTTTCAACACAGTATAACAAAAGGAGGAATTTAGAAGTATGACCCTTTCAGACCTTGAATCCTCTGTTGGATAGTAGTGAGTAACATCATTCTAGAAGTCCTGGATATTTCTGGTTAGAGGAGAATTTCTTTATTTAACATTGTCATGGATGTCTGCATAAGCAGTCACCAAATCAGAGTTAGATTAGAACCTACAAACTAAGTCCTTGGTAATAGGAGCACTGAGTGCTAGAAGGTTTTAAATAGATGTCATATGATACCACTTATAACTCGGTGAAAATTTGCAGTCATAGGAACCTATGCAGAGCATAAGCCAAAATGGAAGAAGGTCCTGTTTTCTATGGCTTTAAAAACATTTTTATTACAATGTTTGCTACCTTTTTTTTCTTCAAGCTTTTAATTAAAGTGTTTTTGGCTCTCCTAACTCATTTCTATATCGTCAAAGGAAATAGAAAAGAAGCTGCTAGGATAGCAGAAGAGATCTATGGTGGAATTTCAGGTAAAAATACATGAATTTATTCCCAATTCTTAAAAAAATACCCTTCTAGATAATTCAGCAGAATAGTATTTCCAGAAGGCAGATTTTCTATATTCTTTGGTTTTGAGTGGGTACTTTAAAAAAATTACCTAACATTTAAATTAGCAAGTGGAGTTGGGTGCACCGATTTGTGAAGGATTTTCAGCTTTATTTTTTGCAGGTCAGTAGATCTATTAATATTCTAAGAAGTAAATAGAATGGTGGCTTTCTAAGAGTATTTTAAGAAACCTCATTTCTACTGGGCAAAAAATAACTTACATAGCATTATTTTCTTTAATATTTTTAACCAGACTTTAAATTAAGTTGCATTTGAACAGGACTAAATTTTCTCAGGAAATAGAATGACCAATAAATTGCGTTTAAAACAACAAATGTGGCGTGCTATATGTATCATTGTGCTCTCATTTGCAAATGGAATTTATTAACCAGTTGTCATCGTCAGGAAAACGTCTTCAGCAAATCCATTTGTAAGCTGCTCTGTGCAAAGCACCGTAAACAAAGCTTATTATAATAAAAAGTGCCAAGTTTTGGATGAAACCTGCTAAAGTTTCATGCTTCGTGCAGGTTAGTTACATTTCTTTTATGCTAAAATTCTCCTTTAATATAGTGAGACGCTACAAAACTAGATGAATCAGACATCCCTGTTACTTAATAGAGGAGTATTTATTCATAAACAGAATTCAGAATTTCCCCATGTATTTTTAGTGTTCGCAGGGGTGCCAGGATTACATCATTCTTTATCTGGTATCCATTTCCATTTGCATCTAAGATTCTCTTTCAAAATAGTCTTATGCTATGTGATTCCGATACACTGGGCAGCTTGGAAAACACTAGATATCAGCAGTGTTATCCAAAGAAATGAGACCTTCAAGACAAAGCATCAGAGTGCTTCAATTAACTGGGGAAAATGAGAAGAAATTTGAAGTTTCAGAAACTGTCAGAAGCCCTGGATTATGGAAAGAGATTTCTTTTGGGGATTACATTTGTCACACATTTCAGGGAGGTATGTTACTTTGGCTGGTGAAAAACAGTAGTAGTGTTTCTTTTAGTTTCAATTTAAAATCATGATCTGGAAAAACCATCTTGTAATTTGTAAATTTAGATCGCATCCTAGAATCTGTGGTAATCTTAATGTTCTCAAAGATATATTTTCCTTATGGTTTAAATTAGATAAAGTTCAACAAAATATTGGCAGAGGGGTGTACAGATGTTTGCTGTCATTGCTCTGGTGTGTTATTATTATTTTATGATCCTTCAGTACACTTAAGATTTTATAGGAGTGAAAAAAATCCATGTAAGCACTATTTAAATTTAGTTCTGGAGCTATAATTCATATCTGTTAAATAAATTCATTCACTCTGTAGCTCAAATAGAATTCCTTGTTCAAGCACTTAGGATCATACTTAATTTTCAGGAAATATAATAAGCATTATTAGACCAAAAACATTTTCAGTTATTGTTAATAAGAGGCAGAGGTGAGAATAGTGTATGTTAACTTCTCAGTTTAATTTTCTTCCTATATATGTATGTTTCAGTGTGCCTATGTCCTTATACTACCACACATGTACATAAGGCACACAGTAGATCCAGGATTGATGTATCTTTCTTATAAATAATGTGGCAGTAACATGCAAGAACCAATAATTTTCTCGTGATTCTAATAGCATTTTTTCTTTTGACACTGCAAGTAGTTGGGTATTATATATTCAAATCTAGATGTATTAAAATCAATGAAATTTTGAGAAAGTGTCAAACCAGAATCCTCTTTGCTGTTCAACAGTGAGACAAATGTTTCTGGAGAAAATATATGACATTTAATTCATAAGTTAACTAATTGAATTACAATGGTCTCAGCCCAAGGTTCAGTTTCTTGACTTGGCTGATATATTGCATTCATGTAAACTAGTGACAGTAGTGTCAAAAAGGAAGAGAAATCAGAAAAATCAGTCAGAGTAGAATTCAGACTTTCTTAGATTCTGGGGAACTTTTTGGAAGCTGCACCTAACATCACACCCCTCATAAAATATCACTTTGGGGCAATAAACCTCTTACAATTTGTTTCTTCGGATTTCATATTCTGAAATGATTATTTGCGATGTCATAGGGGTTTAAACTATCACATTTGCATATGACTTATGAGAGCTGGCTATTTATTAGTTTTGATTTTTCAAGCTTTATGTATCTTGTCAGTAAATATAGTTTGAAGCATTGTCTGTCCCTTGGTGTTGTGTCTATAGTACTGGATGAATTACTGGAATCCCCCCTTTGAAGAAACAGTATTTCTGCAAGCACTCTCTTTCTCCAGAGAGACATGTTGTGTGAGTTTTCAACCTTTATCAAATTGTACTAAGCTATATTTAGTACTATGACCTGGTTATCAAAGATGTTGCAAATATGATGTTGATATAAGCTAGTATAATCCACAACTCATGGTTCAGACATGTTTCAGAGTTCAGGAGTTTTTGAATGTTAGAAAGCTTGTACAATGTGCATAATAAATACTGATACTGAGTAAAAAATACAGAAAAAAATAATATACTACTTAACGCAAATCACCACATTTAGAAAAAAGCTTAGTGTGCAGAATTTGGAGGATTTTACAGTGGCAGATAAGTGCTTTTAGAACTATAGTACACGCTTAAAAATAAAACACTTTGCAAAGCTAAGTCTAAAAGATTAGTTTTAAGTGTTACACTCAACATCACTTGTCCCCATTTTAAATTCAAGGGACTAACTTTACTTAACAGCCAGGCCTCTGTGCGACTCATCTTGACTCCTTTTTCCTGTTCTTTCCATTCCAATAGGATTTTCTTCCTTTTTTCAATTTGTGCCCCAAACTCTCCCAAGCATTCTGTTACTTATTTCATTCTGCTGGTTGTCTTCTCATGACTTGGCCTTACCATTTCCAGAGTGGTTACGTATGTCCAGTGCCTGCTGGCTTTTTTCAATTTTCAAACACTAGTTTCTGGTAGGGGCTCTGCCTCCCTATTTTTTCAGCTTTAGTTCAACTCTTCTGCTCTTCATGGGTTCAAAGGTGCCTTATTTCTAATATACTCATCATATTTGATGTTGGTCACTGAGTTTTATCTTCTCACCAGAACTGGATGCTCTATAGAGTATTCATTTTAACACCGTATTATTATAATATTCTAGATATCTCAGGAAATGTATTACGGTGCTTTTCTCAGTTATTTTTGCTTTCTTTAAAATATTCTTTACTATGTTCTTGCCTTCATCTTGGTTCAAAATTAACATTACTTGTGAATTTTCATTTCTTTAAAAAAACGCTATAGGGGCCAGGGATTTAGCTGAGTGGTGCTGCCACCTGCAATCCTCCAGTGCTGTCTCCTCCCACAAGAAAAAGTCATGGGAGATGTGGCTTCACACGATTTCAGAACTTCAATAAAGAATAAAGATTGTTACATATATGTACACTGGGGGCTATAAACGGTTCTGTGGTCTTTTGGAACAATAGACCAGTAATCTCAACTCTTTATTAAAATTAGAGTAAAAATTGTAATAAAATTTTAAAAAATAATTACTACTATCATGAATACTTGGAACTTAATCTATTTCATCTGAAGTATTGTTATTGTTTTTCATCCAATTATGTAGTTTCAGAAGTAGTCATTAAGTTGTTTTCCAAAGAATCTGAGAACTAGCGACATAACTTACATTTTGAGGAAAAAAAAAATCAGAGGAGGAAATGAAAAAGTACTTGAAGGTATTCCAACCACCTCATCAAGAACAAATAAATATATTTGTAGAGTTAATTATCTGCATAATGTGTTTTCAGCCTCGTGACCCAGGCAGTCTGCCATGTCACTAAAAATAGCTTGTCCCTGAAGAGAAGGACTCAGTCCTACTTACGCATTCATTTACTTGGAGAGCTTAGTAGCATATTTCCTGAAAGGAAAGGAAATATTCAACCTGCCAAATAACTTCTATCCTTAATTTCTCATAATGAACTCCAGTTTGGAAAGTGAGAATTATAACATGGGGTGCCTGTGTTGGGAACAAGCCTAGAAAAACAGGGTATCCTCACCTTGGCAGTCACACTGTTATAAGGAAATGATTCTGTATGAAAAAATCTTTCAAGATCCTTTGTGTCAATTGGTGCCAAACAGTTGGACTGGAAAGGCTACTTCCCTGAGAATGATTCTTTTCAGTTTGAAGACAAAAAATGATTTCTACTTTGGGGGTAATACAGTTGATTTATTCTGTGCCATTTACTGAGAGAAGGAAGATGTTAGAGCACCCTAAGACAAGTGAGCTACCAGAAGGATAGGCACAACTTAGTGACCAAATAAGCTGTTAAAACTTGGCTTCCAGTCCTACTTCTGACAGTAGCCATGAGACTTCTTTATGTGGAGCAAAGTGGTTCTCATGCATTTGAGGTTGTTCTCATTTATAAAACAAGGCTCCCTTAAAAGGCTCTCTTAAAAGCCACGGTTCCCTAAAAATACAAGTTTAAATAAGCGGCACCTAAGAGGAGAGAGGGCTTGGTATTCCGTATCAGGTGCATCACATCACAACTGATATTACTATTTTATATCTTTCTCTTTCACTTTTTTGCTTTTATTTTACAACTCATTTCAACTGGCAGAAAAGTTATGAGAGCCTTGCAAAAAATTTCCACCCTTCTTTACCCAGAGATCCCATTCCTATTTAGGCTCCTGTTCCAATAATGTCCTTTAATAACAAAAGGATCCTATCCAAGGTTAAATGTGGCCTTCAGATGTGTGTTGTGAGCCCCCTTCAATCTGGAGCAGTCCTCAGCCCCTCTTTGGAAGAGTTCCAGGCCAGTGATTTTGTTTGAGCTGATGTACAGTGTCCTTATGATCAGACTCCGGTTATGCATTTTGGGACAGGAATGTCATTGAAGCAATCACCTGGTTTTCTCGGTGTGTTTCCTCTGATGGCACATGATGTACCTCCTGGCATTTTGTTGTCATGTTTTGTGGGGTAAGGGAAACTTGGACCAGGAGAGTGAGGTGAACAAAGTCACACACTGCCGGACCAGGGATGGTTTCAGAGAACACTTCTGCTTTTATTGAAATATACACACACTTTTATAGCAAATGGCAGGGAGTGTAACCATTCCGGTGAGGTCAGTCGCAGATTGGTTGAAGCATGCAGGGAGGCGGGCAGTTGTTGATTGATTGTGTGGCTTTGGCCGAAGGAGGAGTCACGACGAATAAGTAGGCAGCGCTCAACTCCAGCCCAGCCAAGCCTGGCTTTCACCTTTAGCATTTCATTAGATGCGCACAGTGCCAATTTGTTCCATCTCTGCTTATGTGAATGTGGATCATCTGGATAAGGTGGTTTCTATGACTTTTGTTCCTTTGTATGTGTGTGTGTATATATGTATATATATATGTATATATGTGTATACACACACACACACACACACACACACAGGTTTTTTGG
>PVIR01003216.1:45069-58565 GCA_004026965.1 Petromus typicus
CGCCCGCCACTGTGGTATGTGGTACTGGTTGCTGCTGGGTGTGGGTCTCCACACCCAGTATTGTTATGTGGTTACCGGGGAATCGAACCCGGGCCCTTGTGCTTGCAAGACAGGCGCCGGAACCACTGAGCTAACTCCCCGGCTCCACACACACAGTTTTTTGAGACAGTGTCTTACTATGTAGCCCAGGCTGGCATCTAAATTGATCCAACTTGCAGTGATACTCCTGCCTTTATCTCTTGAGTGCTAGGATTACAGGCTTGTGCTACTATACCTGGTGTTATTCCTCTGCTTAGTTATTCTTGTGCCTTTTGTTGGTAAATTTTTGGTGGAGAAGTAGGGGCTAATCTTGTCTTTACTTCTACCTTTCTAATTTGGCCTTCTATTATGAGGAAGTACTTTCTTTTCCCATATTTGTCTATTAGTTATGAATGAGGGTTCATTAATATTCTATTATAGAGAATGGGAAAGGAGACATTACCAGAGATCTTGAGCCCTGTCTCCTGTGAGCTAGTATGACATCCACAAGATAAGAAAGTGGGAAATAAAGACACAGATGCAGAGACTTGAGAGAAACTGAGTCTTGGGCTGATCTAAGCTGCTCTGGGCAGCAAAGACAAAGCACTCTCTGGACCTCTGGTGTTTATTCATTATAAGCATGGGAATGGGGAAAGCTGGACCGGCCTTGGGACATCTGCTGATAACAAGTATCAAGGGGGCAGGACTGTGGAATGAAGGCACAAGCAGATCTTTGCTGAAGTGAACAAACATTTAATTAAGAAGGGAGGAATTTACTTGGAGTCAGCTGACCTTGACTTAGAGTAAGCTCAGCTAAGCTCTGCTACTTCCAGTGGAACAGCTGAATTATGGGGGGCAAGAAGCTTATGCCTCTGTTGCCTGCTAATACTGGGCAGAGGTGTCTGGTACATTATCTGTATCAGTGAGGACTTTATAGGCTCCATTTTATTTGATGGTATGTAATCTCTTTTTCTCATTATTTATTTTGATGCTCAAATTGTCCCACGTTTTGCAGTAGAAACTACATTACGTTAGGTTTTGTGCTTTTTTGCTATTCCTCATTGTCTGAGCGCTTTTTTCCTGACTATCAAGATGTTTTGAGCTCACATTATATTTTTTTTCTGGCCAAGTTCTGGTCTCAGTCTTTTTTTCCAAGGAAACTTGACTTGGTTTTCTCAGAGTACAATATTTAAAATAATATGACTATATGCACATCTATACTTCCCACCTAAATTTACTTCATATCTATATGGTTATATAAAATATCAATTATTTTAAATAATTGTTCCAGTATCAATCTGAAGTTCATTCTAATTTTTCCCATTTTTTTTGTAACTCAAAGGGTTAGAGAGGATACATTTGGTTTCCAGGTCGGCAGAAGGCTTGTTGATGTGCTTGTAACTCCGGTTCTTATCTATTAGAAAAGCTTGCTCTTTCCTTGAGACTACATTATTTCAAATTCACACATTTCCATCTTGGGTGGGCTTTTGTTTTTGCCATTGCTACAGATATGAAAATCTGAGATTTTATTATTACTGAGATCATCTAGAAGAAGCAAAGATGGCTCTTTTGTGTTAAATCCAAATTGTATTACATTCCTATTAATGAAGAATATAGTCATAGTTTTAAAAAATGCCCATATTTTGCAAGCTGTAGTAGATATTTTTCCAGAAAAAATGATTGCCCATTGGCATGTTTAATAGGGGGTCACTTCACAAATACCCATTTAGCTGGTTAATCTTGGTTTCAGAGAAACAGTTATAAGAAAACCACATTCATAAAAACAGTTCTAAAGCTGTTCCTTAGAATACTGGCTTACCATGGCTGCTTATTAATTCTGTATGGTTGATCTTACGTGCCTAACATCACGGATCAATTTGATTCGTCTTGTTCAAGGCCAAAGCACTTGTCAAATACCAGGTGACTAGGTCTCCATTCTACAGATCAAGAAATTGAGGTTGAATTTTGACAACATGCTACTTTTGGCATAGTCTTCAGAGTAGGTTTGAACCCCGCTGGTCCTGATAACCTATGCTCAGAGATCACAGTAAACTACCCACAATAAAACCTGTTCAAGGAAAAATCCTTGGAGGATTATCTCTTCAGAAAACCTAAAACTGACATTCTGCATTATACTAGATAGACTTCATTATCAAATGAAGCAAGGCATTTGCCTAGAAATTTAGAAAAAGACATTTTCTACGAACTCTTGCCATCTCCTTTTTAGTGCACTGGCTGTTTAATCCTTTGGGTGTGGATGGGGTAGAGAGATGGGAAGAATGAAAATTGGGGAAGTTCAGTGATTCATTTTGGCCTTCTTTGTGCCTCCTGTAGAGCTGTTGGAATTAAGTTGTGGGCACTATTTATTTGAACTAAATCTATTGCTTTGTTGTGACTACCCCATCCCCCCAAACAAACACTAGAGAGATCGACTTTTTCCTTCTTTGCACAGTCCCCCAAAGTAATAGAACTTACACGTAGCCTGTCACTCTGACAGCAGCTGGCAAGAAAGCTTGATGCATGGCATCTTCTTCCTCAAATCTTCCCTTGCAGTGGATGGGCAGTATGAATATGCTGTAGGAAAAGTCTGCAGACCTTGACTCTGAGCTTGATTTGTGTTTCAGACTGCTGGGCTGATCGATCCCCACTTCATGAAGCTGCGGCCCAGGGGCGCTTACTGGCCCTTAAAACTTTAATTGCACAAGTAAGTAAACTAAAGACTTGATCCTTTGAGCTTATGCTAAAATTAAACATCTTTCTTTTAACAGATCTGGCTGTAGCAGAGATCTTGTTTGCCCTATCTGAGCACTGCCCTTCCAGGCCTCTATATACCTTCATATACTCCATTGTTTGCTTGTCTTGTGTCTCAGTTCCTGAAGAACTGCCTCATCTTCTGGCCAGTGACCCCTTTTTCTGTTCTGGGCTTTCTTTACCTGGTAGTGTTATCCATCCCATAGTCTCACATGCTCAGGTTTATCAACTAGGCTGCTGACTGATTCAAAGGACGGCATATATTTGGGTAAAAAAGATAAAGACCTTATTCAAAGCCAGCTCCAAGGAGATGGAGAGGGCCATTTGCTTCAAATCACAATCTCACTGTTTACCATAAGAGAACTGTTATAAAAAGGAACAGAAAGGGAGGGATCACAGAGACACAGCACACATCTTTACATTGGCTTTCTCACTTCCAGCCTTTTGTAACTCCTAATCTTTCTGGCCTCCTGGGGCTGACATTTGCATATTCTGACACTTCTTTTGGGCTAAAGAGAAGAGAGAGTGTTGCTATGTGTTCATCAGGGGAAAAAACAATAGAAATTGTATTTTTTTTTTTTTTTTTTTTTTGAGACAGGGTCTCACTTTGTAGTTCAGGCTGGTCCAGAGCTCAGCCTCCAACTCACATCACAGCAATCCTCCTACCTTAGCCTCCCGAGTGCTGGGATGACAGGTGTGAGCCACCATGCCTGGCACTGTGGTATGTGATACTGATTGTTCCCCTGGGGTGAGTCTCCACGCCCAGTATTTTTATGTGGTTACCGGGATCAAACCCGGGCCCTTTCTCTTGCAAAGCAGGCACCACCACCGAGCTAAATCCCTGGCCCAGAAGTTGTTTTCTAAAGGAAAAAAAAATCCTAACTTTAAAAAGTTTTACTATGCAGTGCTGGTTACAATAGGAAAATTGCCTGTGAAGAGCAATGAATGATACCTTCAAATTTATGGTGTGGTAATTCACCTCATGTTCTCTCCATTCACATTAGTGACAACAGTCCTAAAGTTGTATCTGTCAGCTGTTGCTGTATAACAAAGCATGATGGTTCAAAACAACAAGCAAGTAGATTCTTGAAGTTTCTGTAGGTCAAGGAGCAGCTTCCAGGTTGTAAAGCATAAACCAGATTAGCAATCATCTCATTGCTCAACTAGAGGAGGAAAAGATTTTAAACTTACTCATGTGGTTGTCGGCAAATCTTAATTTTATTTTGCCACATGAGCTTCTCTAAAGGATTATGTTCCAACGTGGTAGCTGGCTTTCCCTCGGTAAAGAATCTAAAAAAGAAGCTACAGGGTTTTAAAAAAAATAACAATTTATGAAGTGTCATCTTGTCTCATCTATCATATTCTACTCTTTACATGTAAATCATTAAGTCTGGCCCACACTCAAGGGGAGGAAGTTGCACAAGTGAGACACTGTTAAGAACTGTGGATCAGTGGATGCTGTATACAGCGCTGCCTACTCCGAATGATACACTGTTTTAAGAGTTATTTCCTTATTCCCCAAGGAAGATTTATTAACATCTTAGTTTTTAAGGGAACTACATTTGCAGGCTCTTTGAATAATAAGTAATAGCCTTGAAAATGTTTGTGAAAGGAAGAAAGTTCTCATTTTATTTGCTTGGTTAGTTTTGGAGCTGGCATGTGAATAGAGGAGCTTAGTCATGATGTCCTTTCGCCACGTATGAGCTTCCACCTAATCATTCTTTAATCCCTTATCATTTTGAATTTAAACAGCTGATTTTTTTTTTTTAATCGCACTGGGAGTTGTGCCCAGGACCTTCATGCTGAGTTACCCAGGACTTTTTTTATTGTGAGACAGGCTCACATTAAGGCAACAAGTTCCCCAGGCTGGGTTTAAACTTATAATCCTCTTATATCAGCCTCCCAGTGTGCTGTAATTTCAGGGATGCACCATCATTCCCAACTTGTACAGCAAGTGCAGGTCTTTCCTTTGTTTGTCCTTTCTTCTGAATTGTGCTATTGCATAGGAAAGTAAATAGAAGCAAAAACAAGACGGATTTGTACCTTAATTTAGCACTTGCTTATTTATATGTGTTCTCTGTGTGTGTGTGTGTGTGTGTGTGTGTGTGTGTATGTGTGTTTGTGTGTGTGAGTGTATGTGTGTGTGTTATTGTTGTTGTTCTTTTGAGACAGGGTCTTGCTTTGTAGTTCAGGCTGGCCCTGAGCTCACTATGTGGCCCAAGTAAACCTCAAACTCACAACAACCCTCCTTCCTCTGCCTCCCGAGTACTGGGATTATAGACATGAGCCACCACTGTGGCATTGAGGTATGTGGTACTGATGGCTGGTGAGTGAGTGTCATCACACCTGGCACTGCTGTATGTGGTTACCAGGGATCGAACCCAGGACCTTGTGCTTAAAGCAGGTGCTTGAACCAGTGAGCTAAATCTCCAGCCTTATATGATTATTTTTAACATGAAATAGCCATACAATTCAAAAATTTAACATGATGTAAAGAAATACACAGTGAAAAGTTTTGCATCAAACTCTTCCCTCTCAGCCTTCTACCTCAATGCTTTCATTAGTATTTAACTATTAATATAATTAATATCATTTTTATTTACATTAATATTATTTTAAAGCATCTTGGAATATTTTTCAAGAAGAATTGCAAAAATAGCAGGGAGTACTTTTACCTACTTCCTCTAATGTAGGCATCTTACATATAGCCATAGTAAGTTTGTGAAAAATGAGAAATTAGCACTGGTCTGTTACCATTAGCCTAACTGACATGTCACTAGTCTTTCTATTCCTGTGTTTTTCCTGTTGTAGGATCAGAGCCAGGACCCTACCTTGTATTTCACACTGAAATTTTTAGTTCTACTCGTAAGCGAGCATATTAACTTTAACAGTGTGATTGCAAGTATGGAAATGTTTCATGGAATAGTTCACATTTTCTTGCTACATCCCTACCAGCTTTCATACTAGCCAAAAATATGCTACTTTTAAAAATTTGAGCTCACATTTAGATGAATAGTAGATGTGAGTAAAATATTAAACCACTCTGAGTAAAGCATTAAACTAAGATTCATGAACTCCTTGGTTAGTATGCTGGCTGTCACCAATAGCTGGTGAGCCTCAAGTCCTACGTGTAATTTGAGCTTTCTGCTTCTCTGCCTTCTAATGTACTATGAGCATGATTAACTCTAGATGGTCTTTCAGCACATCCAGCAGCAGCATTTCTGCAATTCCAGGGATTCTGAGATTTTTTTTATAGCACAATGCTGCCATCTTGTGGATCAGCTATTTTAAAATCTTGAAGTTTCTTAAAAGGAAATTATATATGGGGAAAGGAAAAGGAAAGACTTCTTTAACTGTACTAGATGCCCAATTTTGAAAAAGTAACATAGCTCTAGTATAATGACGTCATAATCAGGACATGAAAATGGACGGGAGCCGGGAAGCAAAGGGAGGCCTACGATGGAGGGACAGGCGATAGAGGGAAATCCCAGCTGCTAGCCAGCACAGGGATGCAGCTGACACTGCAGAGATCTTGCAGAACATAGTGAGTATATGGTGGGAGTTCAAGGTTCAGGGTTATGACACTAGATTTTGGAAGCTTTTATATGTCAGTTACTAGGCAGGGAATCAAAAGCAGGACTTGGCATGGAGGACAGACCAGGAACCTAATTCCTTTTGCAGATAAAAAAGTGGTAATCACAGGGGAAGTGGTAAAAGCCATGTTAACAATGGGTATGAACAATCGGAGTATGAAGTCAGAGTTGCCCAGCAGCTAGGTTGACCTTGTCATCAGTCACGTGGACTCCAGGTTGAGGAAGGTAGAGCATGGCAGTATGGGGCGAGGGGAATGGCTGGATATGGTGGTGACGCTCATACCTGGGTAAGGAGATGAAGGCTAAGAGAATCCCTCTGGTCCCAGGCCCAGGGAATTTGGAGACATCTTCACTGAGTAGAGCTGTGGTCGAAGCACATCTTCCACCCAGCTCGTCATCTTTCCCCATCTCCTTCCTGCTTCCCCCTTTTCTAGGCTCTTTCTTATCCAGAAATAGCTGACTATCTACTGTGGCCCTGCCACACATCCTCCCTTTGTTTATTCTGTTCACTCCCAGTGGCTTACTCTTTGTCTCCCAGTTTGAAAGCTTTTATTCTTCAAGATTTAGCTAAATATTACCTGGTTGGGGAAGTTTTCTCTTATTCTTCATCCAGCTCAAGGACACCCATGCTACCAGTGAAAATTTGAACATGCTTCCAGTAGAGTAATATTCTTGTTCTCTTCCTGGTAGGCTCTAGGGGGAGAAAGAGTCACATCATAAATTTTGAAGACTCAGATCTTGCATTGCCTGACCCGGAATACTGAGTAAACATTGGCTGAATAAATGCATTAAGGGCTTACATGCCTTGTTTAGATTGTCCTGGTCATGGCCTCTACTCTTTAGGCCCACAAACACGGAAAACTCCAGAAACCTGCTGAACAGTGTTGCTTTCATTGCCATGGTCATGGCAGCATTTAACTCTCTTCTTTCCCAATTACAGGGTGTTAATGTGAACCTTGTCACAATTAACCGAGTTTCTTCTCTTCATGAGGCGTGCCTTGGAGGTCACGTGGCCTGCGCTAAAGCCTTACTAGAAAATGGTGCCCATGTGAGTATGACCCCTACCCCTTGGACCTGTTAGCCCAAGTGCACCTGCTAATGCCCAAAGAGACTGAACCTTCAGGTGGGGCTGCTCACCCACTGCCCTGGTGCCCAACCTCCTCCCATCTATGTCCCTATTGCCACTCACAGAGGTTTTTCAAAATGTGATGCTGACTTCATAAAAAGCTTTGTGCTAAAACATTATAAGAATAAGTTCTAACACAGTGATTTCAAAACACTCTTAATTCAACCCTAACCCATCTACTATTTTTCATGAGAGAAATTACCAGATTGAATGGGCATTTGCTAAATGGCATACTGAAAAACCACACAGTGAGCTTCGTCTTATCTTTAGCTTACATGCTGACTTTTGCAAAGAATGATGGAAGAGCAATGTATGATCAAATATTGGGACAGGCTTATAAAAATCAGAATTTGTGGAAACCTCCATGACACCCACACTTAGTTGCCAGATAATGTATTATTGTTGATGCCATTGTTTGATCTCGTCCTTGCGTGCTTTGTTTTACAACCTGCAAGGTCTTTAAGTGCTTAATGGTGATGTTTTTTACATTTTGTGTGGAAGTCCTGTTTCTACGTGGAGAATTGAATATAAAACTCTTCCTGTCACAAACTGGTTTTTCCAATGCCATTGTGGTGGTGCGTTTCCGTTAGTTGGAATGTCTCTAAGTTATCACTTAGCTCATGGGTAACAATGAAGGCGAGGCTGTATGAGGGCCATTTCCTTGCAAGCTGGATGATAGGAATCACGAGCAGATTGCTGGTGGGAAATGCAAGGCATTTCTCTCACGTCACAGAAGAGTTTTAGCGGAGGAAAAACAAAGAGTAAGACAATAGTCCCTTGTGTTTAGAAGTTTTATGAGGGAAGAGCCAATAAATTCTGTACAGTATTACATCATTTAACATTTAAAACAACATGAGAAACAGAATAAGTGGGTAAGTCGATAGAAAATCCCTCATAATTAGCAGTTCCATAGAAATCATAAGTACATCTGAAATTGGGATCTGCTTGTCATCTTGGGTTGCTAGTTTCAGAGGTTGGGCAAATATTATTCTGCTCTCCTAAGGCTGGGAGTCATGCTGTACCTACCATTTTCTCATTTAATGGATCACAGAATCCCGTTAATTTTACTTCTTATTTCCCAAGTCTATGCTATCCTGTGTCCTGTTCCCCTAATGATTTGTAGCACCTACTACAGATCAAAATTATCATTTTTTGCTTTGTTTTCCCCAAATAAAGTAAGATTATTAAAGAAGAGACAATTATCTTATTCATCTTTCTTTCCAAAACATTGGCAGCTAGTAGGTGCTCAATAAATGCTTGTTGACAAGAGCTAAGATAGAAAATTACAGGAAATCAAATAAGACTTCCCAGACAGGATGAAAATGGTATTTAGAAAAAAACAAATCAAACTAATTCCACCAAATATTTTATATTAAACATATAAACAGGCGAGAAATCTCTAGCATATGAATTTACACACTTGTCCTTATCTACCTCTTGCAACTTAGTATTTCATCTTAAATTTCCATTTTTATGTGAGTCACACTAAAAATATGGGTACAGGTTATGTTTGTTCCTAAAGAAAAATAATTTTGAATCCTGATTTTTACAATCATCTACTGCTAGCTGTCGAGGCAAAATCATTTGACATCAAACTATCATCGTAATATATGACCTTTCTGTCCTATCATGGACTCCCCAACAGGGTGCCCTTCCCTGTCTATTATTGGTATTCACTGATGCTTCCCAGTCCTGGTTCGCATGTGCCTCCCACTTCCCTAGAAGGTACTGAGGATGTGAAGAGCTGGTATATTCACTTTATATCAGTCATACAGACCAAACAGGACATTTTCAGTAAGAAAAACAGTAGAAATGTGGGGATTTTTCCAAGGAAACTTTCTGATAACATAAAACCTAGGACCTTAAGCTAGCTGATTTCCGTAGCACTGTTGATTCTTCACATGTTTTGTCACAACTGCAAGGGGAATAAGCTCCATATTAATGGAAGCAATTGTTGGAGCAAATGTTCATTCAGTTCTTCCTGTGTAGCAGGCAATGTTCCGCGTGTTTGACACATAGTGACTTAGTTGACCCATCCAAAAACCTCATGAGCTTTCCTAATACTGTAAAGGTGTAATGTGCCCTCACTCATCAGCACGGAGAGTTCCTCAGGAATGTATAAAGGAGCACATACTTACAGAGGGAGAGAAAGAACCAGCAAATACTCTGGATCTTTGTTTGCTCCTGGGTAGGTCAATGGAGTGACAGTTCATGGAGCCACGCCCCTCTTCAATGCTTGCTGCAGTGGGAGTGCTGCATGTGTCAATGTGCTGCTGGAGTTTGGAGCCAAGGCCCAGCTGGAGGTGTACCTGGCTTCACCTATCCATGAGGCTGTGAAAAGAGGTAAATGAGCAACCACAATGCACACAAAACAGTGGTGGGCTCACTCCATTTTTCATGAGTCGATGGTCTAGTGCTGGCCATCAAGGGTTCCCCAGATCTTCCTACCATTACAGTACGTGTGGTTTACAAATCCCACAGCCGTGACTAACTTGCCAAAACCCTCTGAAAACATCAATTTGACTTAAAACAGCTCTTTTAATTTTCTGAGAGTGTTTTAGTGAGTCAGATGTCCCATTCCCTGGGGACAGTCTCTTACTAGACCTGTCCTTACTTGAGCCTCTTTCTCTTGTTTTGGTGGAAGCTGATGTAGCCAAGACAGTAGTTGTGACCTCATGAATTTTACTAAGCTTATGACTCTGTTCTTAGTAGAAAAGAACACTACATCCTTTAAAGCCCATAAAACACAACCACTACCATAAAATAAATTATGAAAGTGCTTTGAAAGCCAAGAATGATATTACCTCTAATGGACTAGTATGTAACTATCCATAAATAATACACTTTAGAAACATCCAGGTCACAGCTATAGAAGAAAGTCCCAACTTTAAAAAGCAAGGCTTTCAAAGTCTTGAATCTGACTTTACATTCTTGTGACTTATTTTTTGAAATGAAGAAAAAGAATAATTTTAAAGAGTTATAAAACAATATTCATCAAACAGACCAGAAGAGGCCATTGAATGGGCAAGGCCACTTGTCAAAGTCATACCCAAAGAGCAACATTTCAGTGACACCCACTGTTGAAGTTACTCTGTTATATCACAATCAGGAATATAGTGGAGAAGTTAGAATATTCTAGAATAGTGATTTTTTCTGTTGTAAATTGGTAGTACAAGTCTTTCTTTCAAAGGCAATAGTGAAAGATTTGCCTCAGATTATTTATCATTTCAATTGGTAATTTTTCTCCTTTGTGGGATATTTTTTAATAATGCAAACTACCCAAGTCTTAATATATTCATGTCTTTATGTTTTAGCTATATTTAATAAATATTTATTGATTAATAACAGATATAAGCCATTTCTAAAACATTAAGTAAGTCCTTCAAGTTGAGTAATGGTATACTTTGGAACTGTTAACTCTTTAAAACTTTAATGCTGATTTGAAGAAAAAATGTTATTTGCATTTAAAAATGGATAAATATTGGAAATGGCCTCAATTTCTTAAGTAATTCTATAGTTTCTTGACTGATTATAAATGAAGTGTTTATCTGTGTGCCTAAAAACATTTATATGTATCATGAGCACACATTTTACATTTATCTAGATGTTTTCTGTATTGTGAAAGCATGTGAAAGACCAGTATCCCCAGAATGTAGGAATCTTTAGCAAATGCATTATTTTAGATACCATAGCATTAGTTTTAAGTTTTATATATTCATTTTAAAACTTTCCAAGATTATTTACATTTAATTTAAACTAAGCTCAATTTCTGATTCTGCTAAAAGAAAGACAAGAATTATTTATAAATGTTTATTAGGTATCTTATATTTGTCAGCCACTTCTAAACACTGATTAGATATTATTTCTGGATCTTTATAGCTTTACACCTACATAAGCAAACTGGATTTTTTTGACTAAATATCTTAATATGGTGATAATGTGTCAGTATATTTATGTATTTGAACAATGTACATTTTAATGCATATTCATGCTTAATTCAAAATTTGTGACGCATCAGGCAGGTATAGGATGAAGCTTTCTTTTATGTTACTTATAAAGAAAATGTTGGTTAATCTAATTAGTGATAAGATTTTTTAAAAAGTCTTTTTTGAAGGAAATATTTAAATTTTCAAGTAGAACCAGTTCTTTACATGGTCCCTTCAATATCTCAGGAGCATTCCTTTCTGAACAGATCATTCAGATGCTACAAAATAATCATGTCTTTCTCTTCATTATGCAAATTTGAAAGGAGAATGCTTGCTTATGTAGTGCTTGTTAGTCCCTGAATTTGAAAATATATTTAAATATATTCTCTACTTGATAATTTTTTTATTAATTCTCACAGGTATCTTCTGGGTTAAAGAAAATAAATGTACAAGTCATACAGCCAATCTCAGCTACATGAGTGAAGAGGAGGATGAGAGTCTGTAACAGAGAGAGAACAGGAGTGGGCCTTGGGTTTGACCACAGGCATGTCAGAGCAATAACAGGATGAGTCATTTGCCTGTCTGGACCTTGCAGTTTCATTTGTGAAATGATGGTTTCATTCTAGAGAGTGGTTTCAACTGTGCACCTTGGAAACTTAGTTTAGTTCAAATTACTTCAGGGATTGTACAAGAAATTTGGGTGAAGAAAATGTGAGCATGCTCTTAATTTTAATGTTTCTATTTTGAGAATTTCTACCTAAGAGTTCTAGAAACAAAATAACTTTTTCTACTACAGAGAAAGATCTTGGATAATTTCTAAAGCCAATTCCAGAAAAGGAGCCATATAGTTCTGTGGATATTCAGTGTGTTTCTTACATGGACGAGGTTGTTTTATATCCCAACAGGTCACAGAGAATGCATGGAGATTCTGCTAGCAAACAATGTTAACATTGACCAAGAGGTGCCTCAGCTGGGAACTCCTCTGTATGTGGCTTGCACCTACCAAAGAGTAGACTGTGTGAAGAAACTTTTAGAATTAGGTAATTATCAGAAATGTTATGGGCTGGGGACTTAGCTCAGTGGTTCTAGCACCTGCCCTGCAAGTGCCAGGGCTCGGGTTCAATCCCTGGTAACCAAAACAACAGTGCTGGACATGATGACTCATGCCCACCAGCAATCAGAACCACATACCACAGTGCTGTGTACGGTGGCTCATGCCTGTAATCCCAGCACTTGGGAAGCAGAGGCAGGAGGATTGCTGTGAGTTCAAGGCTGAGCTCAGGGCCAGCCTGAACTACAAAAAGCGACACCCTGTTTCAATGAAAAAGAAAAAAAAAAAAGAAATGTTAGAAGAATCTGTTAAACTAGTCTTTTTTTTCTTAAATGTCTTTAATGATGAAGTTATTATGCTGGAAAAAAATGCTGATGGCATTTGATATTTGCATTCTGAAAACAGAACTTCTGCAGAGAAATGAGTGTCTATGTTTCTCAGTCTTGCTTCCTTTGATGTTGACACTATTTAACCTGGTAAGATTTTCCCTGGTGGTTTCAAGATGGCTGCCAGCAACACCTGAGCTCATTATCTTCTCCACTTATACACAGCAAAAGGAACACTGACTCTCTGAAACACAAAGCCATCTCTGAACCAATTATGCCTGCGAGGGAATATAATATATGATCGGCATAGGCCTAGATCACAGTTTATTCTCTAATTATCTGGCTTCCTTATTCCTTAGAAACATATGAACTGGGAATCACAAGAGGTTAAGGTAGCTCCCTAGAGGAAAATTTAGTTGTGGTTACCAGGAGGATGCTGGACAGGAAAACAAAAAAAAAAAAAAACAAACCCCCCCCCCAAAAAACAACAAAAAAAACCCCACATTATTTGTCAAGAATATTTTATAGCAAATCTACTACATTACTTATTTATTTTTTAACCCTAAAAGGAATATACAGAAACAGAGATCCTAGGTAAAAGTAAAATAGTTTGGAACTATCATTTGGTTAAAGACTTAATAGGCTTGGCCATTCACATAAAGGAGGAAGTTGTAGTAAGAGTTTCTAGTTAAGAATTTTTAACTC